>JARJCV010000259.1:0-64714 GCA_029281435.1 Mycena haematopus
GCTCAGGAAGGTCCGCCGCTACGAGGATGCGTTGCGCATTGACGAGGAAGCCGTCGGGCTTCTCCGTGCGCAGACGGAGATGGACCCAACTACTGGAGACTTGATCCTTTCCTTCTTAGCAGCAAATGTATAAATTAGGGGTAAAGAGTACTTTTTTCATTCACCGGGAATACGAGGTCTTTTATACCTCTACAAAGTATCTATAAATATACTACTGACTCATAAGGAATCGTAAAGAATACACTGGAATGTCCTGCATGAAACTAGCTACAGAATCTTCGAGATACGACGAGTTTCGACTTCGCCGAGAAGCCCGAGCACAGCCGTTGTTGCGTGTGTCGGCTTGTTCTTCCAACACTCCCCCTCAAGCCGAACTCAGTCCCAATTCTTTCACAAGAGGCTTGAACTTGAATGAAGCCAGCGGTTTGGTAAGCACATCCGCAATCATTTCGGAGGTAGGGCAATAAACAACTCGCAAAGAATTATCTTGATCTTCTCGCGAATAAAATGATATCTGATGTCAATGTGCTTCGTTCGCGCATGATACTGACCAAGTTCCGCATGCGCTAGTGCGATGGCTGATTGGTTGTCATTGTAGATGGTGAATGGGATAGTAATCACAGAACATAATAATTCTGCAAGAAAATAGCGGAACCAAATAGCTTCTTTGGCCGCGTGAGTTAGGGCAATATATTCTGCCTCAGTTGTCGAAAGTGCAGTGATTTCTTGTTGCTTTGACGACCAAGAAACTGATCCACCATTCAAAGTGAATACGTACCCAGAGATTGCTTTTCTGTTCTCCTGGGACATGCCGTCGGCATCGGCATAAATATTCAGGCCAGTCTGCTCAGTTGAGCTATTGTAGGTAAGTCCTAGAGTGCGGGTAGCCTTCAAATATTGAAGTACACGCTTGGCGGCGTTCCAGTGAACTTGTGCGGGGTTGTCGACGAATTTGGATAAGATACACACGGTGAACGCTAAGTCCGGACGTGTCGCGGTTGACAGCCAGACTAAACCGCCAATTAATTCCCTATATGGGATATTGTGCATGTCAGCCTTTGCGTCTGCACTGGTTGGGCATTGCTCTCTCGAGAGCTGAGTATTCGGATCAAGCGGAACTGATGCGGGTTTACAGTCCGCCATGTTGAATTTACGAAGTAGAGAGTCGATGTACGTGGTTTGAGACAGTGTGAGAGTGCGCTGCTCTCGATCGCGCTTGACTTCCATGCCGAGAAGCCAGTTGATAGGTCCCAGCTTCGTAATTTTAAGAAGTTGACTGATGGTGTCCTGTACTTCTTCGATTAATTCAGGTGAGCTGCCGGTGATGGTGCTGTCATCGATGTGAATCGCGATGAGCACAATGTCTTCCCCTCGATTTAGGCGAAAGACGGAATGATCGGTGCGTAGCGGGTGTATATTGAGTGTAGCAAGGGTTGCCGTCAATTTTTCATACCATTTGCGTGCCGCTTGTTTGAGGCCATAAATTGTGCGGCTGAGTCTGATCACCTGAGATGGATCTCCATTGGTGTAGTAAGGTGCTTGCTCCATATAAATTTCTTCGTCGGCTGAAAATTCTCCGTTGAGAAATGCGGCTGAATAGTCGAAAACTTTGATGTCCCAGTTGAAACGGGCGGCGATGGATAAAATCGTCCTCAAGGATGACAATTTTGCTGTGGGTGAGAATGTCTCGTAATAGTCTACACCCTGTACCTGGGTGAAGCCGCGGGCAACAAGCCGTGCCTTGTATTTGTCGATCTCGCCGTTTGCTTTTCTTTTGATGCGGAGCGCCCATTTTGATCCGACAACATTCCGGTCCGAAGGCCGATTGATCGGGCCATTACCAAATGTACCCGTCCTTCTCATCGCTTCCATCTCGACATCCATGGCCTGCTTGAATAGCGGCCAATCTTCTCTCTTCATAGCTTCCTCAACTGTCGGTGAGTCCGTCAATTCTCCTCCTGCCAGAAAGGCAAATTCCGTGTTGACAATGGTTGCTAGGGCATCGCCCTCGATGGTATCTGCGAACGCGGCTCTCGTGCGTAGTCTAGAGCCTTCTATAATATTCTGCAAGTCGATTTTGCTCGAAATATCGCGCGGTGCAACCTGGGATTGCTCTGGTGGAGTTCCGGGAGGTGTAGTGAGAGGAGATAATGGCGGGGAAATGGGATTTCGGTCTGAGTGATGACCGGTGCGTGCTGCTGAATGTTCTGTTGCTGTGGCTCCTTACTAACGGGTTCTTTCTCCCCTCATTCAGCACTTTATGTATTCCTCCATCCTGTCTCTTGCTAGTCTGTGCAAATTTCACTGTTAACTCGGAACGAATTGAACGGTTCTCCGGATAATAAATGCGGTGACCATTGCTTTCTTGATCAAAACCGAGCCAACGGCCTTCTCGCGCGCGTCCTCCGAGCTTGCTGTTGGTAGGATCGTGCACAAAAACCTTGCAGCCCCATTCGTGAAGCTGTCGCAAGTCGGGCTTTGATCCGTGGAACACCTCGTATGGTGTGCGACCTCCTACGGCCTTCGTCGACGTCCGATTCTTCAACCAGATGGCATGTTTCAACGCCTCTCCCCATAAATTCGCTGGTAGCCCGGAAGCATGCAACATCGCACGGACCTTCTCCATAAGTGTCCGATTGAGTCTCTCGGCGACTCCATTATGCTCCGGCGTGTCGTGAACTGTCAAACGTCTCTGGATTCCTTTCTCAGCAAGGTACGCGTCAAATTCATGATTCTTGAACTCCCCTCCACCGTCGGAGTGGAATATTCTGATTTTGATCCCGTTCTTCTCCCAACGGGCATCAAGATGTTTGAAGGCTTCAAATGCCTCATCCTTTGAGTGCAGCAGCATTGCTACCGAGTAGCGAGATGCGTCATCCGTGAAGGTGATGTAATATTTCTTATGCTGTGTCGTCTCGACGCTAGCGGGTCCCCAGAGATCACTGTGGATTTGATCTCCTACCTTGCCTTGCGGATCGCGCTCGGCAGCCTTGCTCATTCGCATCCGAGTCATCCTGCCATTCAGGCATGACTTACAGTCGTCCGTCGAATCTGGTAAGCTCTCATTGAGCTCAATTCCGTTAACCAACTGATCCTTGACCAGTTTCTTCGCGGCATCGACTGGAATATGTCCCATGAGCTTGTGTAGCTCGTCGGGTGTTACCACGAGCGGCCCATCATCCTCGGTGTGATACGCCGCAGGATTCACGGTGCCGGGGCTTCGAATTCGGTATAAACCATTGACCAAGGGAATTGCTCCTACACGTTTACCTGTTTTGTCAAAAATACGACATTCCCGGTCTCGGAAATGCACAGCAAATCCGGCTTCGGTTATGCGACTAACAGATAGAAGAGTAACACCTAGAGTTGGTGCGTGCAAAACATTACTCACCAATACCCGTGTCGTTTGATCCTTTCCATTAGGAACCGTGACGTACATATCGCCCTTCCCGATTGCTTCAAATTTCTTGCTGTTCGCTCCCACAATCCCGTGGGGTTCAGTTTGCTGATAATTCAACAGCCGATCTCTTGACGGTGTCATATGTCGGGATGCACCTGAATCAAAAACATCAGTATAATACTGTTCTTCGGGCTTTACCGCAATATTTGCAAATTCATCTGCAACTTTGATCCACTCCTCTTCGGAGTCGGTTTCCTCCTTGCTCTCGGAGTCGCTGTCCTCGACGGCTTGCAGTTCTGGCATGTCGGCATCTTCGTCAACTGCCAAATCAAACTCAACGTCGTCGGCGTCATCTGCCAGATCGAATTCAACATCGTCGGCATCATTCGCGAACCATCCTGCATCGAACTCCGGTTCAGTCTCGGCAGTGTTTGCTTTCGGAGAAGATTTGTGAGAACCTCTCTTGGGTCCTTGTCCTTCCTTCCCTCCCCCTTTTGCCCAACAGTCCTTTTTCATGTGACCTTTCTTGTGGCAATTATAGCACTCCATCCGCTTCTTTGATTTATCTCCGTCATTCCCATAGAACGCGGATTCCTTCTCGCCCTTACCGCCGGACCTGATTCGCTTTCGGTCCACTTCATCACGGACGCTCTGTAGCACCGTGTCGGGGTCGAGAGATTTACCAAGAAGTGTGGCAGCACCTGTAAGTCCCGAGAGGTAAGTCTCGTACTTCAAGGGAAGCGAACCTAGAACAATTGCAACAAAGTTTTCATCACCCGGATCAGCACCCATCGAAATTAGGGTCTCCCGGTAGTTCTGCAGTTTATCGAGGTGAGCATATACATCTCCCTCCTCCGTGCACCGCTCATCCTGGAGCTTCTTGCGCAGATCAACTGTGACCATTTGTGACTTCTTCTCGAATTCCGCCTTCACCTTGTCCCACATATTCTTTGCTGTCTTCTCACCTTTCACCTTCAAGAAAAGCGAGCCCGGAATCGTCGACGCAATCCCCTGCTTGATAACGGCTTGCTCGGATTTCCAAATCCGACGCCGTGCCAGGTAGCTATTCATTTCCCTCGTCTCATCAGCTGATGGTGCCGCGGGATCGGCGATGGCTGGTGCGACAGGTTCAACTGCCATGCTCATTGGTCCGTCGTCAAGATGGGAATCAAGTGATGCTGCATCCACTGCGAACACGAAACGATCGCGAAAGAGCACCCAGTTTGTTCCATCTGACTTACATGCGGGCAACTTGGCAAAATACTCACCAAGCTTCACAGTAGACGAAATAGTGTTGGTCGACATTCCTTACAGAGTAGAATGGGTAGGTTAGGTCGAATACAATTCACTGTAGTAGTTATGCGACGGGGGCCAATAACCTCTTAGCAGCAAATGTTAAATTGGGGGGTAAAGAGTACTTATTCATTCACAGGGAATACGAGGTCTTTTATACCTCTACAAAGTATGTATAAATATACTATTGACTCATAAGGAATCGTAAAGAATACACTGGAATGTCCTGCATGAAACTAGCTACAGAATCTTCGAGATACGACGAGTTTCGACTTCGCCGAGAAGCCCGAGCACAGCCGTTGTTGCGTGTGTCGGCTTGTTCTTCCAACATTCCTTAGGTCGTCTCGCTCAGGATCTCGGGATACTGGGCCGGTACGGCGAAGCACTGCGCCTGGATGAAGAAAGAATCGAGCTTGCCCGAACGGCGGCAGCCACGCGCGCTACCCCGAGCGACGATCTCGCTAACGCGCTAGAGGCGTTTACGCTGCACCTACACGAGCTGGGCGGCCGCACACAAGACGCATTGCTCGCCTGTGAAGAGGCCACGGAGCTTCGACGCAAGGCTCAGCCGACGACCGCCCTTGCCGTACTGTGCCTTGGGCAATCCCTGGAAAATCTGGGTGTCATGTTACGTGCAGTGGGCCGGCACGAAGAGTCGTTGCGCATGGCGCAGGAAGCGCTTGATGTCCAGCGGAGCGTGAACGCAGCAGACCCCGATCTGAAGGCGCTGGTGCTCGTTATCGACTCACCCAGTAACGTCGTTGTGGGCTGGTCTGCCCATTGTCTCGAGAATCTGGGATACTCTCTCAGTGCTGTTGGTCGTGCCGAAGACGCGGTACGCGCCGTGGAGGAATCTGTCGGTCTGTATCACGGTCTTCGGAATCGCACGCCGGAGTTGGAAGTGGGACTTGCGTGTTCACTTTGCTCGCTGGCTGCATTCCTCCGCGCATTAGATCGCCACGAAGACGCGGCGCGCGCCGATGACGAAGGAGTTGAGATCCATCGTAAAGTCGCCGAGACGATTCCTGAACTCACTGCCGGCTCCCTTCGTGGCTTCGCTCGCGATCTTCGCAGTATCGGCCTTCGAGAAGATGCCCTACGTGCCGAGGGACAAGCCGCTGACCTTTATCGCACCGTTGTGGAGTCCAGACCTGCTTTCCTCGGGGTTCGCATCAAGTCTTTGCAGACCCTTGCGGAAGATTTACGGGTGCTTGGGCGTGCGGAGGACGCGGCACGTACAGATGCCGAGGTTGCTGACCTGGAGAGGACACGCAGTGTGGCACAGATATCCAAAGAGTGAAGGCAGTGCTAGGTGCGATAATCCCTAGTCTAGTGCCATCCATTCATTTATGTATCGACAGCTTGATGATTCGACTTCCCGAGGGTAACGGTGGACGTCATTGCAAATCCTACCCCAGTTTCGACCCATTTGTGTTTTTATTCTTTTACGGGACGCAGAAATGTACCATTTGGCGTGCAGTTTGAAGGACGAGAAGCGTTACAAGACGAAGCACCAGGAAGGGTGTATAACTGCGGACAGTGGGCACGAAGGATCGGTGCGAGCGCTAGAAGTTGGGTCAATCCGCAGAGGCGTGGTCTCCTAGAGTGCATCTTGACCAACATGAATACGATCCGGCGACCAAGAAGCTGCGCGTATCATATTAGGCAGATCCCGCCCAATCTTCGAGGGAGAACAAATGCGGGAGTATATGTACGTCTACTCGATAGCGAGACGACCTAGTGCATGCTCTAGTTTCCATTCCAAAATCTGAGAACGCCGCTCATTCAACGAATCGAAAGGGAGAAATGAAAAGTCCTCAGTGCCACCGGAGGATCCGCACCAGATCCGCATAGCAGAACCGACGCCAGTTCTAGTTTTGCATACCGAGTGTTCAGACGTTGCCAGCTCCGAGAAAACCGTACATTGCGCTGAGGTGGTAGAGAGGAAAGCCGGATAAGGAAAGCGGGTAAACTCAGCCAAACACCGCGTACCTGTTTCTCCCAACCATCGTGCCGATGCCTGCTGGACCTGAGGTATCTTCGGCGCGTTGGTTGTGTCGAACTATTGGCTCTGCTAGATCGACCTATCGCCATCAATTTCTTTTGGATTCCATCGGCGTGCAATGGGTCTTCAACAACGAATTTCCGGAAATAGGTCTAAAACAGAAAGCTCAGTCGTAGTGTGCTCGCGCCGGAGGCGAATCCCATTTTACTGATTCGTTGATTTCATGGAAACGTTGGCCGTCGTCATTTTGGCCAGCTGCAGTAACTTGAATACTCTGCCTCTTCGTGATTTTTTCGCGCGAGACGATCCGACGAGGGCTGAGCGCTGAGCGCTGATCCATGGCGCCCTTGCTATTCTCTTCCTCCAACGTCTCTCATCTCGTTCTCGTGTTGTCGCACCCCATTTCCTTTCACTATGCATCTCGGCATCTCCTTCCCTCGCTGACTTTCGTGATACAGAGCCCCGTCCTGATGTATCACGGCACACTGCGAGTTCGCCATCATGCGGCGTACGCACGTATCTTACCCTACTATGGTGGCCTACCTCTGCGGCTAGGTCCTCACCGGCCTCACCAGCGAAGAGAGGGGAAAGGGAAGACGAAGACGGTGCCCTACTTCTGCGTGCACGTCACGGAGCGGGAAGAGGACACGCTCGCGGACGGGGGCGACGACGTGGACTGGAGTGGCGCTGAAATTGGTGGTGGTGGGAAGCGTGGTGATGACGAAGAGGAGGATCGTGAGTTGCCCCTTCTGCTCCCTATGTCGACGCGCGACTTACCATCCACACTCTTTCGTTTTTTAGACGAAGCCGACACCGACTCCGAAAAGGCACGCGAAGGGAAAAGCGATGAGCGCGAACGAAAAAGCTCGGCTCCCTCTCCTACTTCTGCGTCCACCTCGCGCGGGATGAGAAGAGGATCCGGATGGGGTGGCGCTGGGCGAGGACGCGGGCGAGGCCACGGACGGGATGGTGCTAGACGTGGTGATGCAGCGAGGGTGGGGACGAAGCGGAAGCGTGGCGATGTCGAAGGGGAGGATCGTGAGTTGGTCCATCCGCTCCCCATGTGGACATCCGACTCACCATCTACCTCTTTCCTTTCAGACGAAGCCTGTGGTGGTGACGTCCACGGCCAAGTCCTCTGTAGGAGATGCGAAAGGGCAGGCGAAGGGGAAACCGACAAGCGCGAACGACAAAGCCTCGCTGCTTCTGCTTCTGCGTCCACGTCGTGCCGGACGGACAGAGAAGGAGGACGCGGACGCGGACGGGGTAGCGCTGGGCGTAGTGGCGGTGTGTGGCGATGTCGACGAGGAGGATCGTGAGTCGGTCTCTTCTGCATCTTTACGCTGATGTGCGACTCACTACCTTCCACCACAGACGAAGGCGACTTCGACCGCGACTCGGGCATGATTCCTAGCACGATAACAAAGACGATAACGAAGACGGTCCCAGGCCCTCGGCTCTCACCTACCGAGCGGGCGAAGCTAGCGTTCGACACGGTGCACGACGCCCATTTTGAGGCGTTCCCTGTAGTGGTGACGACGTATGCTCCGATCATACGCGTGAGGTGCGTCCCTCTTTTCTCCCTCCTCTTGTCCTCTCTCTCCTTCCACTCCTCGTCTCCCTCCTTATCGTCTTGCTCGTCCCCTCCTCCTTCTCTCCGAACCTTCGTGCTTCAGTCATAACGAGATCGTCGCGCTGACATCTCATCACAGATACATCACCGATGACGAAGGCCACCGCCTCAGAACATGCACTGGGGGAGACCAAGCGCTACAGCAGGGCGGGACGCATACTGCTCACCGGGACGCCGATGCATGTGTGTGGCTCTCGTTCCTCATTCCTTACCTCCTGACGTCGACGCGTTCCAGGAGTGATCCTCCTTCCCGCGGATGGCGGCGCTCCCCCCGTCAGTACGCATAGGCGCGTCAAGGCGGAGGCGTTGGGTGCGTCCCGTCTCTCGCTATCTACACCCACGTCCATCCTCCTCCATCCATACTCTTTCCCCACTGTCGCCCCTCTCTTCTCGCCCCTTAGCCACACAATCCCTCCATCCCTCGCTTGCTTTCTCGTACCACGCGCGCGCTGTACGCAGTAATCCCCCCTCTCTATGTGTCTTCGAACGCGCCTCCCTTGCTTCTCCGTTATCTCCTCCACTCGCCCGTGTTATTTTATCCCTGACTGATCTTTCTTTCCACAGACTCCCTATACCGGCGACACCGACACCGATACAGCGCCATCTTAATGCGTGGCTCGCGAATATGCTATCCTGCACACCTTCGGCGGATCGAGGGCATGGTGTGTTTGCGCGCCTGCACCCGCTACTCCTGTACCAAACCCGATGACCTTTTCATCCCACGCACCGACTCCGCCCGCACGGCTAGAAGGGCGGGAAGGAGAGGTCGTCGACGGCGGTGGATTGGAACGAAAGGAGGAGCGGCAGCAGCAAGGGGAGGGGGAGAGGGATCCCGTCGAGCGTGTACAGGCAGTTGGCGGGCAGTATGCCTTGCCCGGTATCGGGAACGCGGAGAGATGGATGTCGATAACGAGATCGAGGGAAAGGGAGGACGCCGCGCGTGCAGAGGCTTTCTTTCTTCATTCCTACCCGCGTCTGGCGCCGCCGCGATTGGCATCAGCAGTACGCATTGTTGGTGGCGCCGTCATCGATACTCCATCTCTCCCACCTCGACTGGTCGCCACAACCTACTCCTGTACTCCTCAACCCCGCAGCCCATCATCTCCGCCTCGACCGCAGGGGTTTCCTTCATCCCTCTCCGGCGTCGGAATCAGTACACATTCTGGGCGGCGCCGTCATGGATACTCCTTTGCTCCCCTTCACCTCGACATCTGCGCTGACCGCCTCCGCCTCTACCCCGCACCCCACCATCTCCACCTCGACCGCGGGAAAGTCCTCTGTCACTGCTTCGACACGGGGAGTCCTCCACTGCCTCGACGCCGACCATCAAGCCCAATCGTCTTGGGGCTCCGAGTTCCCGAGGCACTGGGGTGCGTATATCGGTGCTGCACGTGCAGTCGAGCACGTAGCGGACGGGGCCTGGGGTCGCGCTCGAGAGGCTCGATTATTCGGGGTATGCAGAGTATGTGGATGTGGGTGCGGGCGAAGGATACGCCGTTGGGGGTGTGGAAGTATGGGCACGGCGAGCGGGAGGGGTACGCGGACAGTGCGAATGTGAGCAAGAGTAAGCCGTACGCACTCGTTGAGCACGCGGGATGTGTCCTCCATCCACACTCTTTCCCCGCTCCTCCGCGCTCTCGCGCTTCGGCCACTCCATCCTTCGCTTGATTTCTCGTACCACGCGCACCCACCTCAGACGCCCTCGCCCTGAAGAAGTGCGCTACGCGAGGCGCGTACGGCGGGGAGTGGGTTCACGACGGGCTGGCGCAGCACCGAAGGACGCTGCTGCTGCATCGGAAGGCGAGGGCGAGGGCGGGGCAGTAGAGACGAAGTCGAGGGCGAGGGCGAGGGCGAGGGAAGTAGACGCGAGGATGGGGATGGGGTGCGAAAGGGGATGCTAGTTGCGCAGCGGACGGAGAGGGTGGGGTGAGTTCTCCCCCGCCGTACACGTACAGAGGGCAGGAGGCTGACGATACGCCTCCCCGCACAGAGTGTGAGCGTGCGTGCTCTCTTCGTCCTGCTCGTGCCTTTCGGATATGACGCTTCACACAACGCGGCTCGCACTCACGTCGGCTCCGCCTCGCACCCGCATCCGCATGCTCGCTACCTCTCACCACCCACCAAGCCGCGTCACCTCTACTCCCGCCCTGCTCGCCGCGCGCGACAAGGGGCTAGCCTGCGCCAGCGGGAAGATGCTGCTACTCGACGGGGAGCTGTTCAGGCGCGGGTATAAGGTGTTGATGTACCGCCAGTTTACGATGAGGTGGGCCCACGGCCCCTCCCTCCTCCGCACCTCTCCTCTCCTCTTCCTCCCTGCGTCCCCTCCCTCTCTTAATGGTCGTCTCCCGTTCCTAATCACAGCCCGTACCCGCAGGCTTGGACCGTCGACATGGAAGGCTGGCGGCTCTGGGGCATCGACGATACGACGCCGCCGCTCGAGCGTCGCGATCAGATGCACGAGTTTCAAACTGCGGGTGCTCCGCCGCTGTTCCTCCTCAGCACGCGCAGTGGTGGACTGGGCGTGCGGCGGATACCGTCATCATCTCTTATGATCAGGATTGGGTACGACCCTTCTCGTCCTCCCCTCTGGGCGCGCGCTCACAGACTCCACTTGCAGAATCCGCAGATGGACACCTGGCCGCAGGACCGCGTGCATAGGATTGGGTAGATCTTCAATGAGATATTGGTTATTGCCAATATGTCGATTCCTCTACGCTATTACGTATGCGACAACTGCTGCTACTCTCCGCGTCCTCCAGACGGACTCCTCTTCTCCTTTCCCCGTACTGCGTCTGCCCAGCTGACGCTGCGCGCTACCTCGTTCCGCTCGCGAGGGTGGGAGAGCGAGGGGGAGCGGGTGGGGAAGAGGGAAGAGGAGAGGTGGGAGCGGAAGTGGAAGGAAGGGGAAAGGCGGAGGGTAGAAAGACAGGGGGAAGGAGGGGAAGGGAAAGCGAGAGAGGAACCGCTATCTCGGAATGACGCCAGTGGGACGCACAAGGCACTTGACGTACGAAGGTGAAGCTAGGGACGCAGCGTCGCGCCGTGTCGAGCCGGTCGAGGAACGCGAAAGCGACGACGAGCCAACTTTAGAGCTGACGGCGTCAGTTCGGTGCACAAGAAGGCAAAGGCAGGAGAAAGACGTGACAGCGAAAGACAGTGAAGGGTGCGTAGACTCTTTATTTTTGTGTTATCACTTCTTCATTGAATAATTTCTACGTTCCTAGAACCCTTTCGCATCTCCATGTCCATTTTTTTTGTCACATTCCGAGAATCCGAACATCGCTCATCCCAAGTTCCCCCCCTTATTTGATCCATTTACGGGCTACTGGCGTCTGTCTGAAGGTTCCTGCTGGCATTGTCAGTGCGTATTATTTGTCTGATGCGTGGAACGCGTCGCGACGGGTTTCAAACACGTGCTATTCGGCATGGATCATGACATCAATGGCATATCACGCCGCTAATAACAGCCGGTAACAACGCTTCCACCAAGCTTCCACCAGACTTCTGACTGTTCGACGCTCCATGGCCAGACACCCCTACTTTTAGAATTGCATTCACAGAGCAAGGGCGATATACGTGCGTGCGTGAAGACGCTGACATACGTCCGATACCCCGATACCCATTACTCCGAGTCAGCGAAGAACTTCTATGGTCATCTGGCACTGGCAGGTCTGGAAAGACATCTCTCTGGCGCGAAAACGAATGAATGAATGAATGATGACGCACTACACACTCGTGCCACGCGCCGACGAGTTGGGAAGAAAATTCTATAACAACACACTGCCAGCCGCCATCCACACGTCGAAGCAAAGCTTAACGTCCATTTAGCAATAGAAACTCAGAGGCCGTCTCGGGACTTCTCTCGAAATCATATATAGCCACAGCGCTCCCTCCCTCTTCTTGCTTTTCTTTCCCATAATGCCTGTACACTCGATCCCCGCTGTCTTTGCGGCGAGGAAGGCGCTCCCAAATCGCCCAAACACCATTGCCGTTTCCCAGGACGACAAAGAGGAAGTATGTCCTCCCAATGTCCAGGCCGAAAGGACCGTACACGACGCTATTTCCACCCGCAATATCCTCCTCACCCATTTCCCCCTCGAGCTCGTCTACATCATCCTTGACCACGCGGAATATTGGCCCCAGGTCACGGTGGCGCGCAAGGAGGAGGTCGCTGTCGCTGCCTCAGCCGTATTTCGCGCCAACGCGTCTTTGGAGTACCTCGAGACTCTTCCCATTATTGAACGCGGACCGGAGGACGTTCGTCTCAAGGTCGCGCGCGTGGAGTTCACGATTGTTAGTCATGATCAGGGATGGTGCGATGAGCCGGGGCTAAAAGGTGTGACATTATTTTGTTCCTTCTTTCTTTGTCGATTATTGAGGTCTGGGCAGGTACCTATGATGGATACACCTGGTTTGCAGCCGCGATTCTGCGCCCCAACGAGGTAGATCCATCCGTCGCGCACGAGGTGCCCAATCCCACTGCCGCGAACGGAAGCACGAGATGGGACGTGCAGCGGAACCACTGTGCGTCGAGCGAGTACCGGCGGCACGTCGTTGTCTGGGACGAAGTGGGGAACGTACCGAAGGCAACGGGGGCGGGGGCGGGGACCGGCGAAGGGTTTATCGCGTGCCTCGCGCCAGGCGACCGGATTTTCGTCATCGCCAGAGCATTGGTGGGTCCACAATCACGCGTGTGATGTCGAGACACTGACCATTTCTCCGTAGTGTCCGGGACGAGTGAATTGGATTCAAAGCGCTCAAGTCTCCGTGTACTATCGTCTCGCCTGAATGGACGGATGTTCTGTTTCCGTGTTCGGCATGTATAGGATGGACACGCACGTCTATGATATAATCATTGTTTTTTGCGGCCGGTGTGAGACTGTGTGCTTCTGAGGCCTAATCTCACGACTGAAGCCATTCAAGTATACACCGTTCTCACCAGCACGTTCTCACTCTCGTGGGAAGTTGATGGGCGGGATCCCGTATGTATCCGCGGGAAGACATGTACTGCGCCCATAGAATCCGGGACGCCACGAGGTAGAAAATGATACTATCACTGACACAAAACACTTTGTGGACAAACTCGTGAAAGGAGGGTTACAGGAACCAATCTAGTGACCAGCTCTATTTGCCTTTCGAAGACTTGAACCACGCAAGGACAATCCACCTGCTCAAAATCACTTCGAAAATGTGCCACTACCTAACAATGGTGTAGTAGACTCCGATACAGTGAGGGATTGACCTCTCTTTTGCTGTGTACTCACCGGGTAAGTAGTCGTTGACGTTGTGCGGTATACTTATGCATCACCCACATCATCGGGACGACTTTGTAGGGCTGCAAAATAGAAGTATACTCATCGGAAGCAGTAATTCAGCTACGCAACTTTGTTCTGATTCAATTCTTCAAATATGTACCACAGTTTCCGAAAGCTTTGATTTTCCTGCGCAAATAATGGTGGCAAAATATAGTTTTGCGCTGTTGGAAATACTTTATGTAAGTATTCTCCCGGAAGCAAGTATCGAGCATACACTGCTAGTAGGCCTGGAGTACCAGTGGTTAGTCCTCTCCGCTCTCGCAAACAATATCGGTGTTCCTGTTATGTCTTTTTTTTTTACGAATCCTGTTTTCCCTCTGCATCGGAACCTCAAGGACTCGGAATTGACTTTCGCCGTGTTCAAAATTCGGATCTCAAGGCCTTCCTCTAACCTCCACCGGAACATTTAGGCAACGTCGTACTTCCTCTTGTTCCTTTCTGTCCCTCGCATCAAATATTTCTCTGTTCGGTATAATTTGCTACTAAGTACTTATGTAGAAATTAATAAGGTAAATAGATACTCATCCCGAGTGACGTGACATCTGTCGATCACGGGCGCTCGTTGCCATGTCACTGCCACTTTACTGACTCTCTTCCACTCACCACCTCTACACAATGCCATGGGCGAAGCGAGCTGACGGGGTATTCCTTGCTTTGCATAACAAAAGAGACGGACTCGGCGCTCATAACTGTGTTATGTAGACATGGGGCAATGTCGTCGACGAGGCTGTAATCCTCCCGGCGGCAGCGTCGGATTCTGAGGAAGAAGACACGCAAGATATCAAGTCTACAGGACCCCAGAAGAATCTGGTCGCAGCTAGAGCAGCGCAGTTTCAAGCTGCTCAAATTCACATCCAGAAGGGATCTGCAGTTCGGGCCACGGTCGTGCCATCTATCTCGAAAAAGAAACCTCCTCCTCCTCCTCCTGCCGACAGAACGCCTCCGGCTCCGCCTCCATATACCCCTGCGTTCCCACCGCGTCGCGCGACTGCTACCATATCCTACGATAACGACGCCGCGGAGCCAGCGACGGAGCCAGACAAGGTAGCGCAATTTGAATCCAAGCCAATACGACCTCGAGTCATCTCCAACAGCCCCTCGCTCCGGAGACGTGCTCCGCCACCTCCGGCAGCAGCTCCAGCTGCGCTTTTGGCTGAGGAGGATTCTGAGGAAGATGCGGTTGATGTCGAGCTGAGTGGTGTTCGACGTCCTCCTCCTCCGATTCCAAGAATACCCTCACGGCCGTCGTTGGTTCCTTCGCAGACGCTTCCGGTCGATTCACGGCCTCCGCTGCCTTCTCTCCGGCCGTCACAATCCACGTCTGCTTTTGCATCTCAACAGCCACAGGCGGCGCCTCCGCTCCCATCACGTCAGTCAACACCCGCATCCACACCTCCGCTCCCATCTCGACGCCCGCAATCCACACCTCCACTCCCATCTCGACGCCCACAATCCACACCTTCTCTCCCACCTCGATCCACACCTTCCACGCCTCCGCTCCCACCTCGATCCACACCTTCCGCACCTCCGCTCCCGTCTCGATCCACCTCTTCACTTGTCGACGACGACGACGCGGAGGAGGAGGAGGAGGAGCCCATCTCTCGTGCACCCTCCTCCCGCAACGCCAACCTCCGCCCCCCTCCCACCCGCACCAGATCCTCCTCCTCGAGCGACAGAGCAGCCGCAACCCCGAGCTGGTCCTCCGACAAAACCGGATTCGCGAAAGGCAAAGCCGTCGAGATGGCCCGAAATCGGCGGAACTGTCTCAACCCTCCGCCGTCATGCTTCTCCCGCGCTCCCCCAGACCCCAGCGGTGAAGGCGAGAAAGGCATTCAGATCACGTACGCCCGTCTCGCTGCGCCAATCATCCTGCGTTCCCCCAACTCGAACGACCTGGCGAAGGCTATGACCACGGGCCGTGCGTTTCCTTCGAAACCCCCGCCGCTGCTTTCGCACGATGTGCAGCGCGAGGATTGGAACAAGCTGTGGGACGATATTGACGAGACGGCGAGGATTGAGATGAGGGCTAGTGCGGGTTTGAGCGTTGCTACACGTACGTGTTTCTTCTCCTCCTGTATCCTAATTCGTGATACGCGTGTCTTGAGCTACGCTGACCCATTCTACATTCATCCACAGTCCCCCTCATGCCCATCTTCGGTGCGGGCTTTGTCGTATCAACGGTCGCCGAGCGCAAGCTGCGCGCAGGACGAGTAGGCCCCACGTGCAAGCTCATCGAGGCGTGGAACGTCAACTTCTTCAGGCCGAGGCACCTCGATGTGTACGTCTGTCTCTTTGTTCAATTCACTCACGCTTCGGCCTTGCTGATATATATAATTTCTTTCTTTTCAACAGCTACATCGCACAAAACAGCTCCCGCCTGTCCGGGCCCACGACCACGGAGGCATCCCGCCGGGTACGTTTCTGTTTCTCCTCTCTCGTTTCTCCCGTTTTCTCGTTTCTCGAAAGGCGCTAAATACACTATCCTCAGGCCATCGACCCCGCGTTCCTAAAATGGCAGCAGGCCAGCGACCCCGCAGAGAAGCAGCTCGCGATGAAGGAGTACGAGAAATACGAGGGCAAGTTTCGGTTTGTTGTGCAAAGTTGGCCGGCGGAGGGATGAGGGATGGGAGTGCTATGTAGTTGGTTTCTTTTTTGCGATGTTTTTCGTCGCAGGGGTACTCACCGGTTTGGGCTTTCCAAGCATTGGAAGTTGGTTAGGGGTTACTCTAGTCGAACAAGGACGGATGGTTTGCTGACCGCGCTATTTTGGGCGTGTCCGCGGTGCACATACTCTGGGGCGCAAATGAGCCGACTGTTGTTATCTGGAACTGTAAAGTAGGTTTCGGCGTTGTTTTGTGTAAAATTACCACTGCGCGATCCCGATGGTCGTGCCTGTAGCCTACGGAGTAAAAGTTACTGTAAAACACACTGGTACGGAAAATGTATCATTAACACCTGCTATGTTATCATATCATAACCAACCTCGTCTACCGTTCTCTGAAATCGCGACCCTCTTGGGCCTAGCTGCTTCCGGAAAGTGCTCCTTGTACGCAACAGATACATCCTCCTCTCTCTCTCTCAACTGTTCCCCCCTGGTATGACTCCCTGATCTTCTCCCTCGAACAAACACCAGGTCTATCCTTCAGACAGTGTGCACGTATCATCTGTTCTTGCATTTACGTGGTCTAATTTCTCTTTCTGAATAACTCACTTTCCTTTTCCCCACAAGACTAGATACTCCCCTCCAGTGAAGGCGAATAAATTGAATGCACTATCATCGGTATATTCCGAGTTGGTACTAGTTCCCTTTTTTCTGTTCAAGGTCCAGCCTCCGCCTTGGAAAGGCCTAATCCCACGGGGCACGTCATCGGTTCAACTTCTTCTAATGACTGAGTTACCGACTTACCAACTAGCTTCCACGCCACAAAAGCCATTCCAATACGGGATTACGGGACGGTCTGGATTCTGGAGATGCGGGAAGCCGGATAAACTCAACGCGAACGAAGGAGGCGCTGACCTGCTGAGGCATCTTGGCAAAAAAAAAAAACATTGTCCATTCCCGCCAGAAGATAAAAACAAAACGAAACGATCAAGTCCATTCAGGCGAGGCGATAGTAAACAGAAACTTGAGCACTTTGAATCCAATTTACCCGTCCCGGACACTGCGGACGGAGAAATCATCATGATGGTTAGTCTGCACAGCAGCGCGTGACTATGGACCCACCAATGCTCTCGCGATGACGAGGATCCGGTCGCCTGGCACAAGGCACGCGATGAACCCCTCGCCCGTCCCTGCCCCCACGCCTGTCCCCTTCAGCCCTCCCTCCACTTCGTCCCAGACAACGACGTGCCGCCGGTACTCGTTCGACGCACAGTGGTTCCGCTGCACGTCCCATCGTGTACTTCCGTTTGCAGCAGCGGGATTGGGTACCTCGTGCGCGACGGTGGGGTCAGCCCCGATGGGCCGTAAAATTGCGGCTGCGAACCACGTGTATCCATCGTAGGTACCTACTGAGACCTCAAAAATCAACGAAGAAAGCACGAGAAAACCTCGTACCTTTTAGCCCGGGCTCATCGCACCACCCCTGATCATGACTAACAATCGTGAACTCCACGCGCGCGACCTTGAGACGAACGTCCTCCGGTCCGCGGTCGATAATGGGAAGAGTTCCGAGGTACTCCAAGGACGCGTTGGCGCGGAATACGGCTGAGGCGGCCACCGGAATCTCCTCCTCGCGCGCTACCGTGATTTGAGCCCAATATTTCGCGTGGTCGAGGATGATGTAGACGAGTTCGATGGGGAAACGGGTGAGGAGGATGTTCCGAGTAGAGATAGTATCGTATACGGTCCTCCGTTCGGCTGGAAAACATACTTTTGCTTCGTCGTCCTGAGGATCTGCCGCAAAGACATCGAAGATCGAGGCTGCGCTGGCAGCCATTATGGGAAAGCGAAGGACGAACAGCGGTGCAGTGGGTATATATAGGATTGCTAGACAAGTTCCGAGAAGGCGTCTGAAATTCGGTTCAGATGGTTAGACGTCACCGTTTTGGCGCGCGGTCCCGGATAGCGACTTGACGTGTCTCATCCTAGGTCCTCCTTCCCGGTCGTCGAAGCGGGATGCAATTAGAGTCCACACTAAATTACTCTTGAGACGTTTGGGCCGAGTAAGAAGAGAAGCTGCCAATCACCTCTAGAAGGATGCCAGAAGTGTGCGAAGCAACGTTGAAAGTAACGTCGATGTCAAGCGCGACGTCGGGGCTGTGTGAGGGAGGATATACAAAACCCGTAGTGCAGGAACATTCGGAAACCCCGCACATCGACAACAAACCCGGCACATTGATGGAGATGTGCCGTGTTTGATCTTATTCAAACCAAAGACGGCACATGTCATTTAGAATGTGCTAGAACGTCAGGTGCCACGTGGCCTATCGAATTTTTTTTTCCCTTACCACCTCCATCACTCCGCGCGCGCCTCCCGACACACCTCGAGAGCGCGCGTCACAATGCCTTCTGGCGCGTATCCCGGCCCGACTTCGAAGCACCCACCAGCCGATCAAGAATATCTTGACAGCCTGTCCGCGCGTCAGTTGATGGACTTCCGCAATTATGTGCGTCGCCGTCGCCATCCATAACAGGCAATCTAACAAGCCCCAAAAACAGCTCTTTAATCCCGCGTATATCTCAGCGAATGCCGGGAAGTTTTTGGATCACGAGTGGATAGATATCAGCCTTCTCAAGGAGTACCTGGGCCACGCTGTAGCGGCCGCGCCGGCGCGCTACTTCGGTTTTGAACCTACTTACCCGTTTCGGTAATTACTTTACCCACACACTCATTTTATTTCAGATTACTTTACCCATTCCCCGACTCCTCCCCTGTCGTCGTCGCTGTCTTTTACCTCTACGGAATATACCTATCGCTCGGGCGGATCACTCAATCACTCCTTACTTATCTATTTCATCTTATCTACACAGCCACCTGATCTTAGTATAAATACCTGTTTGTACGTAGTTAGTGACTCGGTCAATCTTTCTCTTACGCTGTTACCTCGTTGGTCCGACCATCCAACATCCCGTGTGCCGAGACTAGCCTAGCTCCTCGCCACATATTTTAACAGCTCGAACTCGTCTCTGCTTCGTTGGCTCCTCTAGTCTGATCAACTGGAACCCCCACTTCGCAGTCGACACATACACCGTCTATCTAACTACAAAAATGTCCACTACTGAAGATGCTGGACACCATACCCGGGCCGCAACGCTGGCGGGCCTCTTTGAGGCTCCTCCTCCTGTTTTCGGTTCTGCTAAAGCGCCGTTGTCGGACTCCACTTCTGGGTCTGAGAACAGTGTCCCCAGCGACCCCAGCCCCAGAGCCACGCTGTACAGCACCGTGGTGACTGGGGAGCCTGTTCCTTCAGAACATGGCTTCGACTCCGGCGTTTCATACGCTGGAGGCTCGCCGAGCGAGCTCACTCCTCTTCGAGGAGATGCAGACTTCGGGACTTTAGGTCCAGAGGTCAAACGAGGTGATGGGAGCTGGACTCCCGTCTCTCGTAAGACCGCGCGGTCGCACCGCGAGCGATCTGCATCAGGTGGAAGTAATCACACGGCGAATATAATTCCGTTGCCCCTTCCCTACTGAAAGATTCAGTTCCCCATCGACCATTGAGCTCGCCGCCGGCGAGATGAGCCGCGAGCAACTGCTAGTGATTGCGCAACGCTATCAGAATCTGGCTAAGAATGCCAGGCCCGCCGCTGTGATTCGTCTCAGTGACCAGAGCAGTCATTCGGCTGCCCCGGCTGTTGCGAATTTGACTGATGTTCTCCCAAATCAAGGAGAGAACATCAACAGTCAGTTACTGCCCCCGAGAATCTGGACCAGAATTCTAGCATTGAATTCATTGGTCCAGCTAGTACTCCTGCTGCAGCAGTTGCTGGTTCCTCCCAGGACAAAGGCAAGGGAGCAGATCCCAGAAACTGGGGAAACCTCAGTTTCGGTACTTTCGGCGAAGATGAACTTGAAGCGCAGCGTGATGCGTTTGCTAATTTTGCCGAAATCAACCGCGTGATCAAGGAGGAGAGTGTTGAAACTCCACCTGGATTTTTTGATGAGCCAGCGATCCCGGATCGCGTTCACATCGTCAGAGACGCGGAAGCTGCGGAGAGCGATCGTGCATCGCGTCCCGCTGTTGTCAAGCCGTGGAAAAAATCCACGAAGTCTGGCCAGACAAAAGATGAGAGAATTGCTGAGTTGGAGTCCCGACTCAGCTCTCTCGAACAACAGCCCCCAGCTGCATCAGTGTTTCTAGAACCAGTTGTGAACCGGGCCAAAACTGTCGTTAATGACCACATCACGAAGTTGGTCCGTCCGGATCACGGCAGCAACAAGCCGAGTGTCAATCCGGAAGTTCGGTTCACAAACCCCGGCCGAATTGCGGCAGGCAGTACGCTTGCCAAAGCAATTCGGGCTTCTGGCCGTGTGGCTTCTGCGCCGCCCCCCGATCCCTCCGATGAACCTTCAGACTCTGACCATAATGGTTCAGAGGCTGCGAGCGACGGAGAGATGAGCGATACGGGCAGGCGTACTTCTGCCGAATCTCGGCATCGCAGGATGTCGTCGAACAGAAGCAGTGGGGCTCGGCCTCGTATGCTATTAAAGCCCATTGTACCCACCAAGTACGGTGGGGAAATGGACGCAGCCGCGTTCAACGCTTCGTACGAGAAGGTTCTGCTTATGTGAAAATGGGTCAAGTACCGCCGGAAGATCAAGTCTTCATTGTTTCTTATTATCTTAAGGACAAAGCGGCGGATTTTTACAATCAAGTAGTTGTCCCAGATGAAGAATCATATAATCTTGAAAGATTCTTTGTGGGATTGTTTGACTTCATCTTTCCTCCTGATTTCCGCAATACCCAGCGCAAGAAATTGAACCGCTGCTATCAGAATGATAAGACAGTGATTGCGCACATCGCCGAGTTCGCTCAAATTTACAGTACGATTGGCCTGAAAAATGACCAAGAAAAAGTCGTAAAAATTTGGAGCAGCTTCCGCGATGATATCCAGCAGGAAATGTACCGAAAGAACCTTGATCCTGAGACATCGTCTTGGGAAGATGTCGTGAGAGGCGCAGAACATGCCGAGATTCTGCTCAAACTTGGCAGGAAGGGAAAATCTCAACCCCCTGCCAAGAATGAGTCGAATCGCACTCCCAACTCACAGCAGTCTGGTTCCAGCTCTAACCACTCCCGCGCTCCAGCAGGCCGCGGTGGATTCCGAGGTCGTGGTCGTGGCCGCGGAGGGCGTGGCAGTTTCACACCGCGTGGGGAGGTTCTGAGGACTTCTGCCGTCAACGTGCCCAATAAGCCGAAGGTTTCTTTCGAGAAAAAGATGTCGCCAGAACGGCGGAACGAATTATTAGCAAAAGGCTTATGCTTCACATGTGAAGAACCAGGGCATTTAGCACGTAATTGCCCCAAGACAACGACCGTGACTTCGAAAAAGAAAGGGAAACCTCCGGGTCTCCCTTCTAATGGAGTCTCGATTGGAGTTGCCTCAACGTCGAGTGCAAACCAGTCTCTGTACGAAAGTACGGAGATATTGGAAACAATGCACGTCGGCGCAATTGGACTTGCCGGTATGGAAGCCAAGGAGGGCGGGGATCCCATTGGAAAAATTGACTTCCCTGCATCGAATTTTGCTACTGCGTACCTCCCTATCGGCGATTTGTTCGCAAAACATTTAGTCCTTGCTCTCCAATTCGCCCAGCCGTACCCTGGGGATCCCAGCGATGGCGACGATTTTCGTTTCGTTGTTTGCCGTGTGAACGACCGGCAGCACATTATCTTCGACCATCTGACAGACGAAGACGTACTCATTGAGTCGGAATTACTCGAAGCTCGGGACTTCCCCGTCGGCCTTTGGTACGCAAGCAAGCGCCAAGAACTGCTCGGAATGGAGCTAAGTGTTATTCCTAACCATGAGCGCTACTGCTGTGGTATAGGAGATGCATTAGTTGAAGGAACTGCAATGGCTCTGGCCCATATACTTGGGTGTGATTTGGATGAGTCCCCAGTGAGAATCTTCGAGGACACCCCTGGGGTGCTCACAGTGCACAACCGGACGTCGGATCAGAAAGCCGATTTGCTCCGGTCTCAAGTGCGAGACGAGCGCTTCAACCTCGCCAACTGGTATTATTCCAACATCACGGTAGACGAGCCGGAGCGCCTCACCGAACCGTCTCCAACTTACATTTCTCCCAAAACTTCCATTGGTGACTTGTTTGTCAAAAATCTCCTGTTGGCGTTGCACGTAGCACAACCATACCCCGGCGAAGACCTGCTGCCCGAAGACAAGGTGTTCGACATCGAACGCTTCGGTGTGTGCAAACTGAACGACACGCAGCACGTCATATTTGACCATGAGACCGGGGATGATGTCCTAATCCCCTCGGTTTTCTTGGAGTTCCAAGAATTCAATACGGGACTCTGGTATGCTCGCAAACGGCACGAGATACTCGGCTTGAGTCCGGACACAGTGCCTCGAGAGGAGCGTTACCTCCTTGAATTGGGAGACGGCCTAATAATAGGTGCTGCAATTCATTTGGCTGGGCTATTCTCTTCGGAGCTTGAACGGTTCGATGTTAGCAATGGCCCAAACAGCATGCTAGTTATTCACGACAACGAGCTAGATTTTGAAGCTTCACTTGTGAAATCTTGGTTACGGGACCCAGAATTCGATCTGGGCGCCTGGTATCGTCTTGCGACCCGCGCTATGAATAATGACACGGAAGAATACGATATTCTAACGGATACCGAGACTGACCCCGAATTGATCTCGTTCGAGCTCGATTCTGAGTGGTCCACTTGTGACTCTGATTCTATGCCATCTCTGAAAGAACCTAGTGATTCTGAGGACGAATGCTGTTCCCCCACCGTGTCGTATGGGGACAGTAACGAGACATTTGAAAGCCGCCTCAGACTCTGGGAGAATGCGATTGCCGCAGAAGAATTGAAGGCACGCAATCTGGTACCACGAGCCCATCGCATCGGAGACATCATCGGGGAAAGCGTAGCTTCCTTCCTCGAATTTATGCAGCCGTTCCCGGGGACGAACGCGTTCCTTGGTCTGATGAGAAGCGAGACGGCCGACGATTCAAGGTTGTCCGCGTCTCGAGGGATTACTACGAAATCTCTGATGTGTTCCCGGGTGAAATCACCATATTACCTCTGGCATTCCTGAGGGTTCCCCACTTCCGGCTTGCTCGCTGGTATGCAAGTCATCTGGCTCAGCAATTGGAGGTAGAAGACTACGTCCATCACCGTCTTCATGACATCGAAATTGATGAGCTACTCAGCAGTGGGATTGAACGGTATTTCACCGAAATTCGCCGAGATCTCCCTTCTATTGGGAGTATTTCAGTTGAACGAATGCCCCGGGCACTCGAAGACGATTTTCTGGGTACTTACATGATACACATCCCATTCGGAGAGGAGGACTTGCACGAAGAAATATCCGAGGAAACTCTGATGAGCCCGAGGTTGAACCTCGTAAATTGGGTCCACCAACGAAAACTCCGGCTCACCCTGCGAGAAAACAACTCTGCAAATGGTTTTGCGCAGTCTGAAGAAACAAATTACTTGGGTCCCGCTTTCAGGACATTCTCCGGGCCCAATCTCTACTGCGGCGGAATTCAAGTCCCGCCCGGCAGCATGAAAGGAATTGCGCGAACGGCTTCGATGCCTCGTATCCCAGAACGCATA
This sequence comes from Mycena haematopus, assembly GCA_029281435.1. NCBI lineage: Eukaryota > Fungi > Basidiomycota > Agaricomycetes > Agaricales > Mycenaceae > Mycena > Mycena haematopus. The sequence continues at coordinate 23,901 of JARJCV010000259.1, forward strand.
GTGGCCAAGCCATTGATAATTGTGGTCCTAGTGAATGGAAGTCCGGTGCGCGCGCTAATTGATTCTGGATCTCTCGGCGATCTAATCTCTACCACAATCGCGGATCAACTTCATCTGCCAAGAAGCGAGTTGACAGATCCAATCACCCTTCAATTAGCGGTGCAAGGATCCCGATCAAAAATCAATCATTCCGTTACTGTCAATTGCCGGTACCAAGACATTAACGCGGAACGTACCTTCTTTGTGGCGAATCTGAGCGGCTACGATATGATTCTTGGGACGGCTTGGTTGTATCAACATAAGGTAAGCATTGGCCTTAATCCAGCTCGAGTTTTAATCGGCAGTGCTGATCCGTTACCGTTACAAGGGATTGCCACCGCGCGAGTTCTTGCTGGGGCCACTACCTTGAAGGAGGACGTGCTGCAAGCAGCCCGGGAGGAACTACTGGAATATGCTAAACCAATCTGCCGGGTCGCTTCTGATACTCCATTACCGCCGCTCCGCGCTATTAATCACACAATTCCATTCATTGATGAGGCAAAGATTTTACCTTGGCGTGCCGCGCGTTGTCCGGAAGCCTTGAGACCTCAGTGGGATGAGAAACGGAGGGCGTACCTCAATTCTGGCCGTTGGAAAGTATCCAACTCGGGTAACACAGCTCCGATGCTGTTAATTCCCAAGCCTAAGTCTAGTCCGCCACGTCTTCGCGTGGTTGTGGATTTACGTGCGCGGAACGCAAATACTCGTAAGATGACTTCGCCCTTGCCGGATATGGAAGGAATTTTACGTCGCGTCGCGCGATGTAAGTTCCGGTCGCTCATTGATGGGCAGGACGCATATGAGCAAATTCGCGTTGTGCCTGAACACGTCGAGCGAACAGCCATGGGTACCCCAGATGGGAACATGGTTAGTTTGGTATTACAACAGGGTGACTGCAATGCGCCAGCGACGTACCAGTCACTGATGAATTACTTATTCTCCGAATATCTCGGCGTGTTCATGGATGTTTATCTAGATGACATTGTCATTTACTCGGAAACTCTGAAGGAGCACATTGAGCATGTGAAGAAAATTATTGACGTCCTTCAGGCCGAGAAGTTCTACCTGAATTCCAAGAAGCTGCAACTCTTGACCCCTGAACTTAAGGTTCTGGGCCGTGTTGTAGACGACGAAGGGATCCGAATGGATCCTGACAAGGTTGAGTCTGTATTGGCATGGAAAGTGCCAACTAATCGCGACCTATTGCGTGGATTCCTTGGGTCAGTCGGCTATCTCGCCGATGACCTCGCTCGAGTCAGGATTCCAATGGGAATTCTTCATGGGTTAACCAGCGACTCGGTGCCGTTTCGTTGGGGTTTCACCCAGCAGAGAGCCTTCGAAGATGTGAAGGCTACAGTGCAGACTGGCCGCGATCACCACCGAACCCCCCTCAAGTACGGGGAAGGGAAACCTCCGATCTTCCTCGTTACAGATGGTTGCAGTTCGGGGATTGCAGGTGTCGTTTGTCAGGGAACAGACTGGAAAACGGCAAAAGTTGCGGCCTTCTTCTCAGCGAAATTGAACGCTGCGCAACAAAATTACCCAGTTCACGAGATTGAGATGCTCGCGGGCGTCGAGGCTATGCTTCGACACCGGGACATTCTCCAAGGCTGTCGATTCACTTGGGTGACCGACCACAAGGGCTTGATTCATCTAGTGAATCAAAAGAACCTCTCGGGCAGGCAGGCCCGCTGGGTTGAAAAAATTTCGGGCTTTGATTTCGACATCAAGTACGTCCCAGGGACGGAAAATGTACTTGCAGACGCGTTGTCACGTATATACTCGAATGAGACACCGGGGACTGTCCGGGCTCGTTCTGAGTACACTTACCACGATGTGGTGGATAACGATGTCCTGGAAATCAACTCCATTTCGATGCCTGTCTTCGCAGGACGCGAAGCGCTTGCGCTGACCACAGACCGAGTAACTCGGTCCATGACGCGCCAGGCAAACGAGGCAAGCAGCCCTTCTGTCAAGAAGGAAGCTCCTGCAGTCAAGAAGACTGGGTTTGGTTCCACAACGCGTGGAGAACCAAAGGAGGGCGAGGGTACACCAAAAACCAAGTCTAAAAATGCAGAAACAATGTCTGAATCATCGGAAACGGTGTCCAAACCTGCAGACGCAGACGCCGAAAACGCCGATGCCACAGGAACGAGTGCAGAAACCATTGAAGAATTGGAAAAAATGGATGAATCCTTGCTTGAAGTTGTTAACAGCGGCTGGAAAGGGTTGAACATCGCTGAGTTTGTGAAAGACAAGTACGCGCAAGATCCTTTCTTTAAGATAATCTTGGAAGACCCCAAGTCCCACCGGAATTTTGAAGTCAAGGACGGCCTAATATTCATGAAGGAAACGGGCCATCAAGTCCTTTGCGTTCCCCACATCACTTACCGAGGTCGGAACTTGACTGAGATTGTGATCTCAGAGGCTCACTCGGTATTGGCTCATCTTGGGCCCAAGAAAACATTAGACTATTTGCGAGACCACGTATGGTGGAAAGAAATGGTCGCCGATACTTACAGCTTCTGCCAATCGTGCGTGACTTGCCGGCACAGCAAGCCGAGCAATCAAAAGCCGTATGGGTTATTGCACTCGCTGAACCCGCCACTCCAGCCATGGGACTCAATTGGAGTTGACTTTGTTGGTCCACTCCCTGAGTCAAAGAACCGCGACGCGGTGTACAATTCCATTGTTGTAGTAATTGATCTCCTGACCGGGATGGTTCACCTAATTCCCGGCCGGATCAATTATACGGCACGTCAAATGGCCGAATTGATCTTTGAAGAGATTTACAAGTTGCATGGACTCCCGAAGTCTATAGTGAGCGACCGCGATGTTCTGTTTACCAGTACCTTCTGGCGCCGTCTCCACGAATTGATTGGCATTAAACTGAACATGTCCAGCGCTTATCACCCCGAAAGTGACGGCGGGACGGAACGGGCCAATCGGACCGTGACTCAAATGTTGCGTCAATGCATAGATCCCAAACAGCACAACTGGGTTGCTAAATTACCTATGATTGAGTTCGCTATGAACTCTGCGCGTTCCGAGAGCACTGGGTATTCCCCATTCTTTCTAAACACGGGAAGAATGCCGAGATCATTGATTTGGAATGTTGATCGCAACAAGGAATTCCCCGGCGTAGCCACATTTGCTCTGCAACGCCGGCTCGCCATCATGGCGGCACACGACAGTATGCTTGCCGCTCGCGTCAAGCAAACCCGGACTGCTAATAGGAAACGGCAGCCGGCTCCCTTTGAAAAAGGAGACTCTGTTTACCTGTCCACCAAGAATATTAAGTTCGCGAAAGGACTCGCTCGCAAACTCATCCCAAAATTCATTGGACCTTACAAAGTAACTCGCGACTTTGGCAACTCCTCGTTTCAGATCGAACTGCCGCCGAACTTGCGACAACGCGGCGTGCATGATGTTTTCCACGCATCATTACTGCGGATTCACACTCCGAATGATGATCTCCGCTTCCCTGGAAGACTGGAATGCCAGTTGGGCATCTCCAACGAGTATCAGTCGAACGAATGGGCTGTGGATCGCATAGTCAATCACTATGGACGCCGTTCTGAAGCTATCTTCCAAATTCTGTGGAAGTCGGGTGATAAGACTTGGATGTCTTATGACCAAACACGGCAGCTGACTGCCTTGGCTGAATATTTGGAAATTCAGGGCATAACCGACATCAAGGATCTGGGATACGGGACGGGGAGCCCGCCGAAACACGAGGAGGTGTTGTTGTCAGCCAGCATCTTGGTATTGAGGATGAATAAAGGAACTCACCGGGTTGGATCACCTCTTACCTTGATTTCCCCTCTTTTGCGTCGCCGTTTTGAAAACACCTCGCTTCCCACAATGCTCACTGGCGAATACAATATCAACCACATCCCCCGCGAGTTCCACAACTACAATTCGGTTCACCCGGTGCTTAAGCGGCTCAATATCGCTTCATTCCTCGTTGCTCCTCCTGTCGGTGCCCCCGTCGATGCTCTCTCGGGCGTCATTGCCGCGGAGCAGGTGCAGCTCTACGCCGTGCACAACATGCGCCTCAACGACCCGGAGCTCGACGTTGACTACAACCCGGCTGGCTACCGCGCGTTCGCGAATTTCCTGAATCAATACGACAAGCCCTCTGGGTTCTACTGGTCGTACTGGAGCGATGTTGAACGTCGCATTAAGGACCCCGCCCGCGTTGCTGCCAATCCCTTGGTCGCTTTCGGTAACGTCACCGAATTCCTCGTGCGAGAGAGCGACATTCACCCGCGCCCGATGCTCCGCGATGGCCACATCGAGGTCGCGAAGGCGTGGTATGACCACATTATAGAGGGCGAACAGCGTCGCCTCGTTTCGAAGCAACGCAACATCCGCGAGTCGCAGAAGGCGCGCGAGAACTCCGCTGGCCTTCGTAGCACGAACCTCGACTCTGCCGCCAGCCGCGCTCGCGTCGCGCAGAAGCGTGCCATGGCGGAGGAAGCGTTTCAGGAGGCGCATAAACGGCGCCACCTCCTCGATGCTGAAGAAGGCGAACTTGACGAGGACCACGCACCGGCTGAGGCGCCGGTTGCACCCCTCGCTGCGTCCCCTATTATCCATCCCTCTGCCTCCACTGATAACTCTGCCATTAACGAGGCTATGACCTCGGGCTCGTCTGCACCTTTGGTTGGATTCGGTCACCCGAGCACCGCGACGTTGAGCTCGGGTCATCGCAGCCCTTCCCTCGCTGCTTCCACCATCTACGTCGGGTCCTCGGCTGGTTCGGTGGCAGCCATGTCGCCTTACATTTCCGGGAACGTCACCCCTTATCAGCAGCCCCTCGACTACATTTCTGACGCGGACCGAACCATCCTCGAACAAATGTCCCACCTCGACTATAGCACCAACCTCGACGATTTGAGCTTCGGTGCAGGAACCTCGAACGCCGGGGACTTGGGCACAGACCAGACGATGGCAGATGCCGTCTCTGCGTAGGTTGCCGCGGATCGTCAACCTGGAGGGCGTATGTAGCGGCCGCGCCGGCGCGCTACTTCGGTTTTGAACCTACTTACCCGTTTCGGTAATTACTTTACCCACACACTCATTTTATTTCAGATTACTTTACCCATTCCCCGACTCCTCCCCTGTCGTCGTCGCTGTCTTTTACCTCTACGGAATATACCTATCGCTCGGGCGGATCACTCAATCACTCCTTACTTATCTATTTCATCTTATCTACACAGCCACCTGATCTTAGTATAAATACCTGTTTGTACGTAGTTAGTGACTCGGTCAATCTTTCTCTTACGCCTGTTACCTCGTTGGTCCGACCATCCAACATCCCGTGTGCCGAGACTAGCCTAGCTCCTCGCCACACACGCTTCCGTCCCGCTCAACCCGTCATCGACAGCTTCTGATCCAGTTCGTGTCAAACTGGAAGCGCCGGTATCCACGGTCAAAACGGAGCCTCAGACGGTCACCATACCGCGAGTATCTCACAATATCAAGCTGCGTGCCGTGGCTGACAACGTCTTCGAACTTTTTTCGGATTCGGAGTCCGACTCTGATCTGGAGGTAGTGGAAGCTCTCCAGCCTACCTCTCGCTCTTCGAGCGCGATCCCACCTTGGTCTGGTACGTGAAATCCTTCACTAATATTTTTTGGCTCAGAGTCCGACGTGACAGACCTAGACACCTCCAATTTGGAACTCGAAGTGATCGAAGCCCGTGACGCGTCTTCAAGCGTGAATTCCGTTCTGTCTGGTACGTGCAGTTTTTATATATTCTCCAGGTTGTCTTAGCGAGCATCTTGTAGATAATGTTCCTGACAAGGATTCCGTGTGCGGAGAAGCTAGTGGTACGACAGAATTCTTGATTTTTCCATTGATACCCATCCTATTTGACAGACGACGAGGACACCGAGTTGCCGTTGGTGAAGTCGGACACGTTGTGGCTTGATGATGGCACATCCTTCATGCGTGTAGGGAAATTTCGTCCCACCGCGAAGATCACTGTCGAGCGCATGGAATACCGCACTGGTCCTGCAAGCATTTATCCAGTACATAGGATTCCCACCGGGCTTGTCGTTGACCTTAGCGACGATAAATATCATCTCTGTAATGACAAAGGAGAACCTTATAAGATCGACTGCATCATTCGCAATGCGGTGCGCTTTTGTTGCCCTCTCGAATTGTGATACTGATACCGTTCTCTTCGTTGGTAGGACAACGACTCGTGGGAGTCAGGCGGCGGTAGTGGGAGTGCCCGTGTCACATTTGCGCCCGGGAGAGCCCCATTGACTGCCGTCGCGTTCGCTCAGACTGCAAAGGTGGTTATGCCTGTGAACTCGTCGACCCTGCACTTCGAGATGTCGTCCGTTTCGAGTTGGATCCGGGACCAACACAAGCCGTCATTGTCGCGCAGCAAGAGACACGTCGCAGAGATGGTGAGACACCTGAAGAGCGGGTTGCAATGTAAGTGTAATCTTTGTGTAGGCCAATTTCGATAACCTGTCCCAGATTTATGAAAATCCTTCGCGACGCCAAGTGTCCTGCCGTTGATGCAAAGGGCAACAAATGCCGAGGCGGGCCAATATTAAAGGCTAAACCTCATGTATTTAATTTAACAATCAACAATCCTTCTACTGATGTTCCATTTGATAGGGAATGTCGCGCGGCCACCAGTACTTGTCGGGTGTAGCGGTTGGACCCCAAAATTCTCTCAGAACCACCAACTGCACAATATACGGGATAATGTCGATGAAAACCTGCTTGCAAAGGCCCTCGCAGGTCAGCCGCTGACCGACGATGCGAGCAAGGACACTCCGCCTTGCAGTGGGATTGTTCATCCCCATACAGGATTGAGACGAAAATATTGCCGTACGATTCTCATATTCAAATGGTGTCTGAATTTTATATTGATTCGCAAACTCAGCCCACGCACATATCGTCAATGGGGAGCAGAAACAAGCGAAGATCGTGAATTTCCCTTGCCCAGCCGTCCGCTATATTTACGTCCCCAAGGACGTTTCGATTCGTAAAGCCCTGATCATCCATAACACAACTGGACATAATCATCCCATGCCGCTGCTGACGAAGATGACTTACAGCTTCAAGGCGACCTACGGGGAATGTATCGACGTGAATGGAGTTCTTGGAGCTACGGTGTCCAAAATTGACAACGGTACGGCTCAATTTTCTCTTGCTTATTCATTTTCGGCACTGAAATGAACTCTGATAGCGCAATCGACCCTCAAGATACTTGATGGAAAGACCCCAGCAGCGTACGCCGCTCCCCTGCACAACAAGCGGTCCAAGCGGACATACTCCGTGCCAAGAAAGTCGAAAAGTATCCCAATGGTCTCGACATAGATGGTAAGTTAATATGTTTTTTCTGGAATAATAGTATTCCACTCAATATCACAGCCCTACTCCCGATATTTCATGCTGAACTTAGCAAGCCGCTGCTCGAGCGCTATATCCATAGTTATCTCAAATTCGATGATGGCGGTATAATTATTGTGACGTTCGTTCCTTATCTGTTGAAACTGCTCGATGATCCCGGTGTGACTTCGTTCGATGGGGACACCACCTTCAAAGGGATTGAAGGCAAAATGAACGAATGGGAGATGACTATATTCGCGAAGATCGTCCAACGCGGTGTGTTTCCTTAAGATATATTTCGAACGTAACAATTGAATATGTTAATAGCGGCATCCCTTCTTCGGGCATATGTCAACCGTGCGAGTGCAGACTTCTTCGAACTTTTATTCGATGAGATTCAGCGCGTCAAGCTCGCACTCACCGGCAGACCAATTCCATTCAAGAAATTCGTCCGCGGGGGGAACCTTCTCGTCGCAAATGTTGACATGGATCCTGCGCAGGTTCTTGGGTTGTGTCGCTCGGTGATGAAATACAACGATCCGGAATATAGTGGGATTCCTAACAACACTCCGTCCGAGGAGATTGCGCCGCTGTTTATCAAAATCTGCTGGCGGCATGCGAAAGAGTACTTTTTTTAGACATCCATATACGTCGCTGATCTATTTCCTTCCAGGCCCGTTCATGACTTCCGGTCACTTGTTACGGTCGAGCAGTTCAACAAACTGATGGATTTTGTGTACATTGACTCGAAGGAGAGCCTCGAAGAGTTCTCGGCCTTTGTTTATGGGTTAGGTATCAAGAAAATATCCGGTCAGTGTGTGTTGATGATGCACCTTCTTTTCCCGTCTCGACGTCCTTTCGTAGATTGGTGGAGACATAAAGAAATTAACCCGTGGATTATACCGTGCCTCGTCAAATCGCAATCGCTCATTCCCGCAGACGTGTGGGATAGTACGCCTTCGACGACCAACACAAATGAAGCACAACATCACTGGACGAATTCTCTCACCGGGATCAAATTGACCGCCGTTGAAGCGGTCGAAAGGTAACCAGTTTTTGGTTGAATAGCTGAAACTCACAGTTTGCACAGTCGACGCAGAGTTGACATGAATGTTGCCGACGAGATCAAGATGTCACTTCAAACCGGTATTCTCGCTAATGGCAACAACGAGGTATCTCATCGAATGGCTCGGAATTCACAACGCCAGTCATCTGCCGCACGCAAAACTCGTGACACGCAAGGGAGGGCAAAAGGTAAAGGGCGGAAAAAAGCAGATGGCCCCTCTGGTACTCTAACTGCGAGTTCGAGTGGCCGCGTCAGAACAGCGCCCTCGAGATCAAGTAAGTTTGTGTTTTCTATTCACTCTAAGGATTTGTTGCACTGATAGCTCATACAGAAACTGTGTGTGCACCTCCCATGCAGTCGGATAATTCACCCGTGGCCCCAGCATTCATCCCCATGATGCAGCCTACGGATCTCAGTTTCGGTCAGCTCGCCACTGGCACGCCACTCGGCGTCTTCACCGATTTCGACTTCGACTTCGACTGGGACACCATCAGGAAAAAGTATTTTCCCTGGTAGCTTCAGGCCAAGACTGAGGAGCAAAGGTAGTGCTGGTAGCCCTCTGCATCGCGTGTGGTAGCCATCGGTAGCCCATGTAGTTTCCGCGCCGGTGCCAAGTTGCTCTCGTAGCTCTCGTAGTTCTGGCCGGTGCCCTGGGTAGCACTTGTAGCTCTGTGTGTGCAGTCTGGTAGTAGCCGGGAGCAACATTTGAAGTTCCGAGCTGTCGCGGCATCCAATGTTGCCAAAACATTTAATATATAAGTTAGATATTACATGCCAGCCCTGCCAAAACTTCTGATACGTGCACTACGCGCCTCGTCTGCTTTTCTAGAATCGTACAAGTCAACGAGATAACGGAAGAGAAAAAAATCATGATGTCGGAGATAAGGGTTAAGATAAAAAGCTTTACATTGGTCGAGGACGTGATCTGAGGTCCATGTTGGATCAACAGACTTGCCGAAGACGGGTATTAGGTGACAAGACCGTAGGATATCGGAGACTGGTATAACTGATGAGTTTTGGCGGTGGTTACGGGAGGACAGCGAAATTTCGTGCATTCGGATATTTGGAACGGGAGGTTTGAGGGGTTTGTACCAGTCAACGTACGCCAACGGGTCGGGATAGTTTCCGAGATCTGCTGGTAACCGAAAGATAACCCGTATACGTGCAACAGAAATGCCTGGGGCAGGACATTATCAGTTCAACTAGGGCTGTAAAGGACGAAGATGCGTACCATCAGTTGGACGCTGACTCCGTTCGGGTGGGGTTTGTCGAATCAGAACAGTATCAAACTGACCATGCTTTTCAGGTTTCACACCCTTTGGCGTCATTCTTTGGGGCTCGCCTCGGACGGCGCGGATCGTGTCGAGTATGACGTGCGACGTGACTTCGGAGATTTTGGGGAGGGGAATTGTGAGACGCTTGTAAACTGGGAATGTTGAGGTGAGATCGAGTGGGATGGGAGCATTTATAGACTGTGATTCGAGAAAGTCGTCCAGTCTCAACAAGAAGTCGGGGGCATGAAACTCGGTCACAATAGCAGCGACAGTGACGCGGGGGAAGGGCGGAGTTTTTGCGATGCGATAGGACGGAGTATCCTCCAGCTCTTCCTCATCGTCGGAGTCATCAGCGGGCGGCGGAGGCGGCGCAGACAGCTTCTCCTCTGAGTCGTCTTCGTCATCATCGTCTCCCAAAGATTCTGCGCCCGAATCAGCTATGTAACCGGGGACCGCCCATTGGAGATACGTCCCAAATCGATAGACGGCTTCTTGGCGCGCAAGCCAGACTGTCATTTGACGAGTATAGTTCACGCGATTAGAAGCATTGTACCCAGCTTTCCATCAGACTTTTGACAGATTGCTTGTGAGCTTGTACAAGCCCGAAAAAGCCCGACAAAGTGCGGAAAAGGCGGCAAGTTGACAAGCCCACAAACCATGTTTCGATTTCCCGCAAGGTCACTAGTTCGACTCTGGAAGGAGGCTCAAAATTCAATAAATCAAAGTTAATTGCCATTTTTGGTACAGCACAGTTGTGAGAAATTGGAGGAGGGTTCATACATACATTTGAGAAGACTTGTATTTCCCTTGGTGGTGGGGAAATTTTTGTACTTTGACCATGCGAGCTTGTCAACAAGCTCACAAGGCCAAACAAGCCACAAGTGATTTGTCAAAACGCTGATGTCGCGAGATCAATGTGTAGGCGCTCGGTATTTTCAGTGTTGAAACCATCAGCAGTTCCGCGAGAACGAATGGAGTTGACGTAGTGTTTGAGTTTATGGAGTTTATTGACATCGAAATGCTTCCGGATCTCGAGGTCGACGAAAATTGATTTATCATCGTGGAAGGCAGCCCACGCAGCGTCGAGTTTAGCCAGAGATTCGTCACAGTGAACCTCGAAATGGGCGTAGTATATGAAGTCGATGATGGCCCGAACCGCGCGCTGCACGGCCGGGTCGGTGACTCTCGCGAGGAGACCCACAAAAACCTTCTCCATATTCTTGTGTTCGTTTCCGGTCCATTGAGACGTTAACGAGATGCCCTTCGTGAAGTGGCGAAGAGTGGGATGAGGTGTCATGGCGCGGAATCGGCGATCTATTTCGTCGTCCTTGCCGGTTGTTGCTTCAGTAGTCCATTTGATGATGTGGTCCCCGAATACGCTGTTGTGAAGTTCGTGGAGAAGGTCCGGCGTCATGCACAAGAAAATATCACAGTGAGGGAAGTCGGCCCAGAAGGGATTAATCGGGCGCAAATTCTGATCCACGAATTTTACAGGAAATTGATTTTGTGATTGGTCGATGAGGATCTGGAGAGTCTCGTCTGGATCGCGCATAACCGACTCGACTCGTTCGCCGCGCTCCTTGGGCTTGACGAGACATCGAGGACAGGAGTTCTCTCGGCAGCATGCAACGAGGCATTGCTCCGGACAGTCCGCTATGTAAGCGGACAAAATTGGAAACATCTTTCGCACGAAGCCGTCAGCGCACTCCATCTTGACACCGTCCTTTCCCGCCGCCCGCAGAGGCTCGAGGATGATGCGCATGCAATCATGGAACAGCTGGTGAGCCACCGATGATCGTTTAGCTTTAGAAAAGATCTCCAGCTTTGTGACAGGAATGTAGCCGATGAGGATAGTGGCGCGAGCAGATGGGCTGCGTCGTGTCCCTTTCCGGATGTTCCCCAGCGTGAGATACACGGGCCAGGCTTGTTTGTCGCCGCTGAAGCGGGTGAGCTGGGTCTTGTCCGTAGCAACGATGATAGGCGCTAGCGTCGCGCCTGGAGGAAGTAATTGCTGTGTGATTTCGATGTAAGTCTCGTCTCAATTTCGTTTGCTGCTCTCCCTACCTGAATTTCCCACCACCAGTCAGCAGTCCACATCTCTGAGAACTCGCGGTTCGTATACCGCCCATCCCTGAAGCTTTTGTACACACGGAGCGGCTTGTACCCCTGCTTTTTGAACGTCGGATTTCCGAGGAGCTCTCGCACGCATTCAACCGGGTCTCGATACCACACTTCAACAATCTCCTTCCTCGGCTGCCCGTCTGCATCGAGCTCGTCCCGACCAGTTCAACTGGATTGCAATACCACTGAGGTCCGGCGGGCAGCGAGTCCACAAACTTCAAAAATGCTCGATTACTCGGGAAAGACGGCTCGATACGCTTTCGGACCTGAGGGATATGTGTTAGTGAGCTAAAAAATGAGTACAGAAAAGGTGCGCACCGTGTTGAGCTTCAAATAAGCATCAGTCTTCTTCTGACTGAGGCCAGACGTCATCAGCCATCTCGCGAGCTCCCATTCATCCTCGCTTTCGAAGGGATACCACGGTGCGTGTCCCGCTTCTTTCTGTTCCTCCCGTAATTTCTCAAAAAAGGTTTTGCACTGCTCCAGAGGTTCGCCAGCGTGGAAATCGTCAGGAAAGTCGTTGACATAGCGTTCGTCCTCGTCCTCAACTTCCTCGACGGAGGCACGACGGCGCTTTTGAGTAGCAGGTGCATTTTCAGCAGGTAACGGGAGCCGACGGGGGAATCATCCATGTCCAAAGGATCGGCGGACTCGGATGGATTTTCTGGGCTGTCCTCCTCGTCTCTCGTGGTATCCACCTCTGCAGGTATTCCGCCGTCGTCGCCGATGTCGAGGCCAGCACGGCCTTGATCCGATTCCGACGAGTCATCGGTGTCGTTATCGGACTCCACAGCATAAGCATTATATCTTCTCTCTCGACAGACTTGGGTTTGCTCAATATGCAACCGAAGACCCTGCTGCGTGGGCCGGGTTACAGAGCAATATGGGCAGCTGAAGGTGGGCATTTTGGAAGAACGGAGTACTGATGTCGAGTTCTCCAGCGATCAGCACTTGAATTTGCAATTTTTTCGGACCCGCGACCCCGTGCTTGGAGACCAACAAACAAGGTGAAACAGGTTTGTTTACTGCCCCACCTTTCTCTCCTTCTCCCATCATGTCGCCACAGGCCATCGTCTCCTCTGAGTCTGACTCTGACGATAATCGCCCAAATCCGCCGGCTCCAAAGGCAAAGTCCCGCCGTAAGCAACACGATGTCTCAGCGGCGAACGATACGACGCCCCCACGCATCCGCAAGCCATCTCAGAAAGTGGCCGTGACAGGTGAGACCAATCTCTGTTTCCCTTTCTATCTTTCATTATTCTCCTTTTCACAGAGAAGGAGAACCTGGCAGCTGCTAAAGCACGTCTCGAGGCACAGGAGAAAGCCATCTTGAAGCTAAGGAAGAAGGTGAACACCTTGGCGGCAACGGCGCCGCCCCGGGGTATGCTCCTTCTCTCCCTCTTTCACCCCACTGATTCCATTGAGACAACAACCATCCGGACGACGATGGTCCTGAAAGTGAAGAACAAGATTTCGATGGCCCTAACAACACGGCCTTCATGTCTTCCGTGGTGTGTCTATGTCTACAAAACTATCCTGTTGTAACATTGTCATAGATCAATCCGCTATCACGGCTTCCCGCGCCCCAGCGTCCTGTCACCTTGATCCGCAAGGTCAAGAAATCCAAGGCAACCGACACACCTGGCATTTCGTCTCGTGCTTTCAAGAACCTGCCCGAGCTACCACTCGACCAGCGCTCCATCCTCAATGAAAACACCCCGTCGTCCCCAGGCGCCGTCGACGAGTCCAGTGACCTTATCGATGGTGGCAGTGATGACCAAGATAACGACCCGGTAAGTGTCAGTTCTTGTACGACGCTCCCCATGTGCACTGACTTCTCCCTCCAGATGAATACACTGCACACCGCTGGGACAAACGTCGTCACCGTGGCTCTGAATCATCGCCACCGCCGCCGGCAAAGCGCTCTAGGCCCAAGGCCAAGCATCCGCAGTTTCGCGAAGGCTTCGTCGCTGCGGCGGGAGCTAAACCCAAGGCAGCAGATTACGCTCCCATCGAAGAGGCCATCATTCTGCGTGCGTGCGCAGAATATTCCTGCCGTGTAGTCGCATCGGGCGGGTTCCCTGGAACATCTGTCCAGTATCAGTGGGCCGAAGAATGCTTCAATAATGTGTGCCGTTCCTCAAACGAACGCTACAAAAGCACTGATCGGGTGATAAAATTGGTACATCATTTACTTTCTTTTCGTACCTTGCTGACGTGCGTGACAGATAACAAAGCGAGGCTCCGCCATACGAGGCAAGGTCGTCGACAGCTTCCGACCTCTATTTGCAACACACTTCAAGTTCCAGCGTGGCGCTTCAAAAGCCATCATCGCCGCCAACAAGGACCGCGCTGCCGCGCTCCTTAAGAAGGCCGCATTCCATTACAAAGTAAGTTTTATTACACCACATGTTTTGCACTAAAGTCTTCGTCAAGGATACCGAAACGCGCAAGGGATACGGCGAGAACGCGATCATTCCCGCCGCTCGCACTCAGATTCTATTCAAGGACAAAAATTCTTTGGCCGCCATCTTCCCGTCCTATTTCAATCCCATCCCCGCACCTTATCTTGCGCTCGAGTTCTCTGTCGTATGTATCAATCCACCTCGTGTACTTGACATGCACTAATGCTGTTCTAGCTTCAATTTCTCACCCAGGAGTGGTCCACTGGTACCCACGTCCCCGCGACATTTACGGAGAAAGACATGGCCGCCTCGTACAACACTCATCTCTCAGATATCAACGAGAAATGGATCAAGTGTAACCCAGTCGTCACCGAGAACCTCCGGCGCAAATGGTACAAACGCGCGTCGTGAGTTTCTTAGTTTCTTCGGCCTGCTAAGTATGTGCTAATTCCAAACTAGGCAGCATTTCGCTCCAGCGGAGCCCGAGAAGGGTACTCACATCGAGGAGGAAGATGAAGACGCCTTACGCTTGGAGCTCGCGGGCAGAACCGGGGAGACAGATAGCGAGGACGAGCGCGAGCGCGCAATGGACGAATAATATATTATTGTTTCAAATTTTGTTTCTGCATCAAATATTACTACTTTTTTCTATTTCTACTCGGGTACCTGTGTGTTCACAGTAGTCTACTGGACTCTCGAGAGCTGAGGTAGTATGGTAGCGCGCTTGATACAGTGCGCTACCGGGAGCTACCGAGATCACACGTGATCGCTACCAGCGGCTACAGAACTTTGGCGGTAAGTTCGGTAGCCCATAGTATCAGGGGACTAGACTACCAGGATCCTACGCCTACTCATCCTCCCGGGCGCTACTTACTCAAGTGTTTTTTCCCTGATGACGCTGATGGTTCCGCCAACTGTCGGGGGTTCTAGCATCACTACTTCCTTTCCCATCCCCACTGTCGAACCTCCTCCTTTCGATCCTACTATCTTCGGATTATCCACTGACTTTGATACCTTGATGGGTGATCCTCTGGATGATTTTCTTAATTCGTTTAACACTTCTGGTGTCCTCCCCGACCCGTTTTCTACCGATTTTTCAGCTCCACCTTCCGAAACACTTCCCATGCTACCCCCGCCTCCACCCGAAACACCCGCAGTATCCCCCCCAATCGAACAACCTGCCTCGACAGCTTCGATCCCGCCGAGATCCCGCCGAAGAGCAGAAGTTGATGAGTCTAATATTCTCACATCAACACGCTCGAGGGTTCCCTCGGAACGCAAGCGGATTGCCCAAGAAGATATCACCAACCAGGTGCACAAGAAAAAAAAGACCGACAAGGTACGTCAAAGCCGTCTTGCAACATATTTCAGGTCTGATTTGGTACAATTCAGTGAAGGGTCTTCAAAAACTACCCATGACTTACAAGGAATAGTGCTACGTGTTGTATTCTATGTAGCACCGTTCCGTCTTTACCAATACAAGTCAAGTTGAGGCATCAAATGTCGGGTTCGGCCGTGACGGCTGATTGTGTTGGCTGATTCCGTCGGCCCGGGCCGATTTCCCGAGAATGTGCCGTCTTTCAACGCAATGTGCCGTCTTTCATGTACGTAGCGGGCTGATGTGCCGAGTTTGTGCGCATGTGCCGTGCATGGATTGACATGTGCGGGGTTTATAATGTTCGTGCACTACGGGTTTCGTCCATCCCGTGTGTGAGGCGGGCGGCCAACAGACGGCTGTGTGATGCGGCTGCCGAAAGGCGCACCGGGACTTCTTTGTGACCGGCGGGGTAACAAAACAGTGACTCTCAAAGTACCTTGCAAAGAGGTCCTGAAGCATCTCAAGCTGAGACCTTGCATCCACCTCCACCACGGGATTCAGGAGATCCTCCAAACAAAGCCGGGATGATTGGAGGTTATGTGTGAAATTATTAGCACCAAGGTCCAAGCCCACGAAATGTTGCCTGCAACATTACATAGATCCAGCGGCGTCCACAGAGGCTACTAAGGTTTCTGAAGCACGGGGACCTACATTGTGCGGCACAATCACGACGTTTCCAACGAAAAGCGGAGGACTAGAACATGTCGCAAAAGTGAGCTCCGTGGACGTTGAGCGTGACAGAAGTTCCGGAGCAAAGCCGGGGCTCGGGCGGCCAGCGCGCCTGTAGATGTACTTGTTTGCCTAGGCAGTTGGCTCCCGAAGTTCCTGACAGCCTTCCTCGGCCTTCCTCCGCCAAGGGGATGCCGATCCGCGAGATCCGCACTACCCCTCGAATTTTTTTTCTCAGCAAAATCCAGGACCCCTCCCCCTCTCCAAAAGAGGAAATTCCCATTTTCGGAAGGTGTTTCCCACGCACACGGAGGCCAGTCCCGCCTGCCCGCTTCCTGTTACACAATAGAAACAGATATTCTGTGTACCCAAAGCTACTTCCCCTGCATATTAGGCATACCTACTCACCTACAGCATATTTCATGCCTTGCGCACGTATTTACAGTGGAATTGAGGCTGTGCCCATCAATCAATGATGCGGCAACACGGAGTTCTCCGAAGTTGTTCGAGAATCTACCTCAAGAATACCCAAGTTTCCTGGGTGTAAGTGGACATGCAGAAGATGATCAGGATATCATAGAAAGACACCAAGTCACTGTTGATGACCGTGCCCAAGTTTG
Organism: Mycena haematopus; assembly: GCA_029281435.1. Taxonomy (NCBI): domain Eukaryota; kingdom Fungi; phylum Basidiomycota; class Agaricomycetes; order Agaricales; family Mycenaceae; genus Mycena; species Mycena haematopus. The sequence goes on from JARJCV010000259.1 coordinate 40,835, forward strand.
TAGGGGCCCTAGGGGGTGCCCAGCAGGCGGATTTGGTGGTTGATACCACCCAGAATATGTTCCAGTGTCAGGATGCAACATAAAACCATCTAAGAATACCCCAATAAGCCTTCTGTGTTGTAAAACATGGTCTAAACTCAAATTCCAAAAGTTGTCATGAAACTTTTTTTTCACGGCCCAGAGGGGACCCCTCCCCCCCTACCATATAAGGAAATTTCTTATCTCGGAAGCCCCTTGTCCTCCGCTCTAATTCGAGGTTCTGACAGCCTGACAGCCTGCAAAAGCTATTCGCTTCCAGCTCCGAGGCCTCGGCTGAAGAGTAACTTAGTGTCCACTCATGCAATTATCCGTATTACGTCGTTCCGCGTTCATGAGTAAAGAAGGCCATTAAGATGATTGACGAGGAAGACAAGCACAGCCGCCAAACATGACCAACCGGTCCGAACGGCGTTACGGTGTATGGCACGTGTCCGGACCGCGTCCCAACGCGTCCGCGCGCATCAGCTAAATACTCATTGACACCATTCGGGAGGGATAATTCTATTTGGCACCCCGAGGTGCCACGAACACCCGGGTGCTGCTATTTGGCACCTGAAATCTGCCCAACGGCATTTGATTCTTTTTTGATGGCGGGAAACGGCAGATGGGGTGGGGAGGTGTTCAGAGTGGTGGATACTAGATAGCACCCAAAAAAGGCTTGGAAGAATTGAATCAAGGCTGCTACGCCGATGATTCTATTGAGAAGCTTTCGGCATTCTCGGAAACTCGGTTTCGGGAACGCCTGCTGGGGTCAGAGCAGTTGCGTGTGTGCCGAGTACGGTTGCCGAGCAGGGTCAAGGTCTATTTGGCGTGATAGAATCAAAATATCGTGTTGGGGTCCCCCTCGGCACACTTTGCCGGGTGTCACAACGTTATGTTTGGGGCACACCGTCACGTGATCGCATCCGAGGACGCGCCGTGGCTCGCGTCGCCATCAGGTTGACGCGTTACTGATATAGCATGTACATGTTAATTCACTTGGTACCACAGCTCTGTTGTAATGGTCATCAGGGTTTCAGAAAAGATCAGATTTTGATTTGTCCTGGCAAACTCTTCGTCTATGTTGACTTAGAATGCAACTTACTAGGGTGGTTAGACTTTGCTGCTTTTCACAGTTTAAATTCATTTCAATGAGATAATGTACATTCTCTGGCACATTCACTGGGGTACAGTCGCGGGCAACCCAATGTTGATTTCCTTGGGCCGTCGCCGCTCGGTCTCGCGCCTTTTAAAATAATTAAATCTGACTCGTGGATGATCCGGTACTTGAGATTTTCCTCCTGCAGCAGGGATAACAGTCCCCGTGTCTCCCCGGTCCCAGGTCCAGGCCCCCGCAGGTGTTTTCATGGCGGGGTGATGTATTATCATTATTTTATATTTTTAGTACCCAAGAAAATCTCGAACCGGGAGTTTTTCAAACTGAAAAGTCACCGTAAGTGTGTAGTTTACTGAATTGTCACGATACATGTTCTTACATCGCAGTATGTACATCGCTCCAACTTTTTTGTTCAACTTCAGCCACAACTACTGGTTGAGATCCTTCCTTCAGCGGTATTTAATTAATAAATAATTTAAATCCTGTTGACTTTGGCAGTGCACATACCCAGCAGCGGGTTTGTCAACGCAAATGTCCATACAGCCATTTGCCCAGGAGGCTCCTCCGCCTGCCCACCACCCGCCCCAGTCACGCAGTACCAGGACCCCAGCACACTGCACTGATGGTATCAGCTCGGATCACAGAATTGCCTAAATCAGACCTTGACCCTGGTCGGCAACCGTAGCCGAGGCATTGCGGCGCGCGGCATTCGGTGTCTTTGAGGTCGAAATTGACATTAGCCTTCTGAGTTGGGCATAAGGCCAAATTTTTGACTGAAACTATCGCCACCAAGATCGTGACTTCACAAATTGCTGAGAATTGCCGGGCAGATGCTAGCGGCAGCTCTAAGAAGTGGGGTGTGTCAACGGTCTCGGGCCAGGTCGGCACGACGGCAACGCATCTGGGCCGGAGTGCCAAATAGAAAAATGTTATCTGGCACCCGGGTACTGTGGCACCTCGGGGTGCCAAATAGAATTATCCATTCGGGATTGCTCGATCTCTAAGTATCTGCATCGCGCCAATATGATAGATCAGGACGATGTTTTTTTATCAGTAATGCTGAACATTGGTTGAACACCGGGCTTCTCGGAATCAACTTTGACAACTCCATCCCGCGGAGACGACGTCCGCCCCGCTATTTCCGAATCGTTGCTTTTGCTCCATGCTTGGATGCAACTGGCCTCAATTATCAATGCTTGCACCTGCCACTTACTTTGAGCCTCGTTCTGCCAGTGGGAATGGAATTTTCAACGCTGAGCAAAAGCAAGGCTGGGAGAGAACAAATTCACTCGAGTCCTAGATTGACTTACTGTAAATCCTGGATTACTCTCGAGCAAGTATAAAAATGGAGCTAATTGTGGAATTAAACCGATGATTGGGCAGTCCCTGAGCCTAGAATCAATGCATCCTGTATTTGTATTCGCACCCTACAACTGAACTTCATGTGAACTGTCAAGCAAGGGAGGACCTTTTCATTTTCTGAACTCGAGAGCCAACATACGCTGTACACATGCTTCTGGACATCGGCGAACATGAAATTCTGAGCGTAAAGCATCAACAATTTCCCACCCAAGATCGACACAGCCAAAGTAAAACCCGATGAAGCAAACCCGATGGAGTTGGCGAGAATGTGATATCCAACGACTTGAACGTTTATGGATTAAATTCGATTTACACAATGAAAAAAGCTCGGGCAAAAAACGTAGAACTAGGTTTGAACTGAAAGTTGGAGCCGCCGTTCCTAGGGTTAGGGTTAGGATATCAAAGGAGCCCAAAAAAATGGCCCACATTTCAACCCTCGAGTAGTTGAATGTGGGACAGGAAAATATTATGTGGATGCATAACCCACACGGAGCTACCGCGGGGTCGATGCAAGCCCGCGACACCCCTCACGAAGCTAAGCTATGGAATGCCGTGCAATGGGGAGTGGAGGTGCCGCAAGCCCGGGAAACCCTCTGTCGCGGCAGGAGGGAGAGCTCCCCGGTCCTCGAGAGAAGTATGGGTTTGTTGCAAATACGAGGGGGCCTTTTATATGGAAGAGCAGTGCACGGACCATGACAGGTGACAACAGCGCACGGACCAGCTGTGTTGTGGTTGAAATGATGGCCGGCGCGGCTAGATTAGAAGAGATGTGATCCATGATTAGATCGAGAACCAAGTATTTATTACTGTACTATTTCGACCAAGTATTCAGTCACTGGTCACACCCAACTTTTTTTGATGTGTGGAAAAATTGCCTAAAATCAAAACAAAATTTATCGGCCTTCTCGGGTGAAAATTGATGAATACTTGGTCGAAATAGTACAGTAGTACCGAGTACATACTCGAATTCGATGCCGGAACGCACCGTCAACGATTATCGCGCCTCCAGTATCAACTACTGGACTCGACAGTCCGATAAAACCAAGATAAAACTCGGAGTCGGCACTCGAACATGAGCTTGAATGAGGCTCTGTAGAATAAGTAACAAAGTCACAGTTGTTTAACGTATGTTGCAGTCGGCTCCGGCAAATGGTTTATTGGCTTTCTTGGGCGCATTGAGTTTGTAGATCCGCGTCAACCTAAAGGTCACAGTACTTCATTGACCAGAGTGGCCAATGAAACGGAATGGATTTATTTTATTGTCTCTGACTTCGGCTTTATCTATGCATTGAACGCGACGTGGACATATCTAATACAATTTCGTTGTGAAAGGTCCCGCAACTAGCCTATTCTTCTTCTAGTTCCCCTTCAACACCCACTGCAAAATTTGCCTGAGTGGCTCTGGCTTGAAGTCAAACTTGTCGTTGTCGGCAGCGGAACGACCGTCCTCCCAAATGGGCCGAGTGTTTTGCCTGCCCACAAGATCTCGGCCTCTTCGTCTCCGCGCTGGCGCGCCTCTTTTTGGTTCTTGGCAGCCTCCTCCGCGTCGATAAATGTCACCTGGTATTTCACGTTCTGCACTTCCTCCACTAAGGCGATAAGCTGCTTCCAGGTGAGGTGGTCTCCGCGGACGCGAATCTCATGGCGTGACTGCCCTGCCGGGAACGGAAGGAAGATCGAATCGACAGTGTAACGTACGATACTACAACATGATCCGTGAGATCAGAACATTTTTTGAACCTGGAAAAGAAGAACGCACTCTTTCATTCCCGTCACCGAAACCTCCGCTCCAGGGTACCCATACGAACGGACCGTGTGTTTCTCCAAATCGAAGCCGCTGAACTCGCCCGCAGCCCACTCGGAGAATGCGCCGACGATCATGAGCGTGTACATCAGGAAAAAGCCAAATTGCTATGGGCTGCCACATAGACCTGCATAGACGCCATAGACGTCATAGACGCCATAGCAACGTTGCTATGGCGTCTATGAGTGTCTATGTGGGTCTATGTAACTGCCCATAGAGCCCATAGCAATTTGGCTTTTTCCTGATGTAGCGGAAGCCGGGGACCTCTTTTGCCTTTGCGGCCAGGTGGTCCCGCGTGACGACCTTGTCGCGGAAGTAGCGGAACTGCCACCTGTTTCCGTGCGCGATGTCTGCCCCAAATTCGGACGGGTAGAAGTGACGCACGCCGCCTGCGATGGCGGCTTCGATCATTCCAAGTTGAAGGCGCGTTGCGCCGTTCCCCACAAGGCTGATCACGACGTCGAAGCCTGGATTCTGGTTGAGCTGTTCTCCGCCGGTGAAGGAAACAACAACGATGCACCCTGGTAGCACTTGAAATCGAGGAACGAGCCACTGATGATCTCGATGCCGTTCTTCTCCACCTCGTTGAACTTGTGAACTTTCGCCGGATTCGAAAGAATTGCGACGCGGTCGAAACGGGCGCGCTGTCTCTGAAATTCCGCGACAAGTGGGCGGCCGAGGGCACCACTGGCACCGATGATGAGGACTGAGGGTGCTGTCATGGTCGGATCTGCCTTGAATAAATGCAAAGGGGGGACTTGGGAACTAGTTGACGTTGAACGATGGTTTTCGGTCCTTCTATATAGTACGCCAAGATTGTTAGAGATCACTGGGACTCAGAAAGCATGCGCGATGCCGAATTAGACTACACAATGGTACTTACTATATATAACACATCACTGCATTACACATCACTGCATTACACACCACTGCATTACTGCATTACAAAGGATATTATATAGGCCGTACCATGTCCCCGAGCTGTCTCTCAAGGAAACTCTGCGTAGAAAGTATGTCCGGTCAAGACCGGACATTACTACGATTTATTTTCCGCGTGCCCTATCAGCATGCAGGCCCAGAATAATTTTCTCGTGTCGGTCCAGCGGCATATGCGCCTTATTCCCCATTCAACATCTCACGTGAATGTTGAATTGGTCAACCCGAAGCCGACCCGACCCGACGCGGATTGAGGTAGCGTAAACCGGATGACATGTAACCTCAACCTTAAGTCTGGTTTCTCCTTTTTTTTGTAGAACGTTTGGTGTATCAGGGTTAAGTAAAATTTGCAACCACGGCAAAGGGAGTAAGCCTCGCTCGATCTCCTCGGAAATTCTGAATTTAAATGTACATTGTAAAATGGAGTGCATCTGGGAAATGGAAAATCCGGCATCAAAAGTCCGGGATCAGGTCTGGCGGAAGTTGCCGCCGGAGATTTGATACAATGTCGATCAAGCGGAGTTTGTCTCATTCTGTAAGGCAACAGTGATAAACAAACTGAACACGACCTTATTGACGCGTTGTCCAGGGCCTCAGGATGGGATACCATTTTACAACACATATATCTGAATGAAGAATGCTTTCAACACGTCTGAGAATTTTTTTTTTTCAATGATACAATGGTTTTCTTCGCCTTTGTGATTTAATTTCAAAATTTGCGCAGGGACCCTGCAGAGACAGGGATTACGACACACAGAAGGACAGGTAAGTTATTGTGTTGTTCTAGTCAATGAAAAAAAAAAAACAAGGTACAGGCCCGATAGACCGCGGTGAAGACTTTACAACAGGGGCTCTATCATTGATTGGTGCTCAAAATCATTACAAAAATCTGGCTAGAATCTAGAGTGCACCCACTATGTAGGACACCCAAAGACAGGTCTATAGTAGCAGGTCATAATAACATAAAGTAAATGGACGGCAGTAGCTGGCATTTCCAGCTCCGACAGGAGGTGCCGAAAGTAGCCGAACTCATCAGATTTGATGCCGGACTTTCCAACTCCCAGATTTAATGTGTAACTGAAGTTGAGATTCGGGGCCTCGTGGCTTGTGAAAATAGGATAATATATCGGTAACATACTTGATCACCCTCAAACTAACACAAAACTGATGAACTGCGCCTCGTGGCTGAGTGGCCGAAATCGAAATGCAATCCATCTCTCCAACAAACCATCCGCAGGGTAGGAAACGCGACGCTAGGCTAGTCCACCCGAGGCACCTACCTCACCACCACCTCCGCAACCCTTGGCAGCGCCTCCAGCGCGTCGTCCAAAAACCTCATCGTTCCCGTCTGCGGATCTCTCGCGCTCCCCCACCGAAATACCCCCCTCCCAACGCGAAACTCCACCCGCCCCACCACCGGCAACCTGGTCAGCCACGGCAGCACCGCGCGGGCGTCCCCGATCGACACACACTCAACCACCACACGCACGACGCACTGTAGGCTCTCCGCCGCGGCGCACTCCGCGGGGTCGAGCGCCCGGCGCGACAGAGAGCCGAGCGCGAGGGTGAGCGTGGTCTGGCGCGGGTGCAGGGCGATGCGCCGGAGGGCGGCGGCGAGCGCGGCAGCGGAGGCGTGCACGCGGAGATCGCCGCGGATGTATGGGAGGGAGATGTCCGCGAGGGCGGGCGAGGCGCCAGCGCTGTCGAGGACGGCGAGGATGTGGATCGGGTCGGAGACGTGGATGCGCGCGAGCGCAGGGTGTGCGATCGGCGGGCTGAGGAATACAGGGGGGCGCAGGTCGGTTTCGGGCGGCTCGTAGGCGAGGGATGTGACGGAGGGGTGCCGGAGGAGGAAGTCTGCGAGAACGGTGGGGTCGACGGTGGTGGTGTTAAGGTGGACGTTGCGGAGGGCGGGTAGGGTGAGGAGTGGGAGGATCTGGCTCAGCTCTGGACCCGGAATCGAGTGCTCGGCCAGCAAGGGTCCCACCGTCCCCAGGTATAGAGAATGAGCGGATTCGGGGTTGACGACGATGAGGGCGCAGGATTGAAACCAAAAGCAGCGTATCGAGATGGAGGAAAGAGATGGGATTGGGTTGATTTTGAGTGGTTGCTCGGAGCGATCCAGTACGATGGCATAGGCAGGAATGCCAGCGGGCCGGCGCCAAAACCCTTTCGACACGGAGGATACTTCGTTGGGCACTTCGTGCAGCTTCCAGTGAGGAATATCCCTGGCAGTACATCTGAAGAACAAGCCCCCGCTCATCAAGATGACGGGGCCGTCCGCAATTTTCAAACACATGCTGTGTATGAGATCGCACAGCGCACCCAACTGCCTCTCGCCATGCACATCCGGAGGACCGCCGAGCAGGTCACGGGGGAACGCCAGCGACACCTCCCTCAGTGAAAGTGACTTTTCCACTATTCTCTTGGTTAATTTCAAGCTCCCGATATCCGCGAATTCAGTGCACGAGAGCCGCTGGATTGGTGGGGTGTAGCATGAGACCAATAGAGCCGGAAGATGCGTTGCGTCGATCTCGATGTTTCCCGCAGCGAGAGAGTCGGCAGTAACACCGTTACAGAGGAGATAGCGCTGGATACAGAGCCGGTTAAAAGACTGGCAGACCGTTGCGAGGGTGAGGAGAGACTGAAGTGGTTGATCCAGGTGCTGGAGAACGAGATCCCAGAGTTCGGCGGGAAGAATTTCACCGCTAATGGGCATCCGTGGGCTCAGCAGCGGTGGAAACGTAGACGGCAAGTAGACGGAGATTGGGCGTTACATGCAAGGAACGGTGTCACGTCTGACAGATGGTCCGTGCGCATCAGATTCCAGTTCGAAGTCTCAACAAGAGTCTCAATCTCAGAATTCCTCGTAATAAACCAATAAAGTGAGTTGATTGTGGGATTTGTTGGGCGTAAAATGCAACTTTTGATTCCTTCCTGCGAATTCTGTCGACGCATGATAATTATATCACTTACTTGACGTTGTATTGCGGGTTAAATCGTACAATGAACCTCCGGGACATGAAAAGTTCAATTTTTCTCCAACTGGTACTACTTCAATGACGAGAATATGGCCAGCTTAGATACAATATCATGCACGCTGCTTCGCTCGATTTCATTCCAGAACCGAGTTTAAGGCATCGCCTTAACCTGAGCTGCGCCGGGAATCGCCTGCAACCCGGTCCAACGGTCCTTGACGAACACTAGGAAAGCAAGTCAGAAGAATCCGAAGAGATACACGAGCCGTGAAATCCGCTTGTCCCACGTCAAGCCCAAAAAAAGGACAAAGTCTGAGACCACTCACACTCGGTAGTAATCGGGATCTGTGCGAAATCCGCAAAGTTGCCCGTCTGAACGGCCTGGCTATCTCCAAAGGGGACGGCGAGATGCGAGATTGCGCTCCCGCAGTTGCTGCAGAATATGCGGGTCACTGCGAACGCCATATTAGCTCCAAGCTCGAACTCAGCCATACCATACGGCGAAAGGGAAGAAAAAAGGAAATGCGGCCGCACCTGGGTTCCCCGACCCACCCTTGATGGTGTACTCCTTCACGGGCCCGCTGATGACGACGTCCTTCTTGGGAACGAGGATGTTGGTGCTGAATGCACTCCCGCTCGTCTGCTTGCAGTCAGTGCAGTGGCACACAATCTATTGTATTCCGAAATCAAATTCTCGCCTCAGTCTTGGAGTGCGTGGAGAAGGGTTAGGGAGGGAAAGCGCACCTGGTCGGTATGCGTCGAGTTGAGCTCGATGGTGGTCTGACCACAAAGACACTTTCCTTGGTGCGGCATTTGAAAGGTAGGTTTGGTGTAGGGAGGAGATGTAAAGTGCCTGAGAGGAAATGCGAGGAGGGATTAAATACGTTGAGAAGGGCCAGCCATGTGATAGCGGCACATGGGAATATGCCCTCCAATTTGGTTAATATCATATACAGCGCCCCTCGGCGTGCGATAGGCCGGCTGGATGCTCGAACGTTCTGTTATCTGAGTTATGTCTGAATATCCTAAGGTATGTTGCTGACCACGGAAAGTTCTCGCTGGACACAATGGACGCACGGGCATGGCACGGGCTGCGAGGGCTGAACGGGGGCACGAGGAGCTAGTAGTAGGGGTTAGGGGGCCACGGGGTGCACGGGGACACGGGGACACGGGACACCGGCTGCATACTGGCCGCTCGCTTCAAAATCGGAATGAATCAGCCGCTGGATGGACCGTTGTATCTCGCCATTAAAATCTGGACCAAAAAGTCGTTAAAAAGTCAATAACAATTTCGCCAAATTCGATTTTACCTCCCCCACCGCGGACGGCAGGCAGCTTACCGTGAAGTGTGTGCGAAAAGTCGGAGGACGGGCGTCCGCGCATCGACTTCTCCCGCAGAAATAGTGGAGAACGTGTTCGTGAGAATGGCGCATAAATGGTCGGGGCAGAAGGTTGTAGCGTGTTTTGAAATAAAAATGATGGACTGACATGGATCTAGAAGGCACGACACGCACGGCGATCGCATCCTAGACTGAAATTGGTGATCATAATTCAGATGGAAAGTAAAAACGAAAACGTAACACACAGCAAACATTCATGCGAGACCATAGTAGATGGAGACCTGAACACTTTGAATCCAATTCGCCCACCCCGGATGCTAGAGCAGAAATTACACGGTCAGTGTAGGAACCGCCACTGTGCTCATGGTTGGGGACGCACCAACGCCTTCGCAATGACGTTAATCCTGTCGCCAGGCACGAGACTGGCAACGAAGCCCGTACCGTCTCCCGCCCCTATCCCCAGCGTCGAGGTAGGGTCTGCATCCCATGCAATTACGTGCTCCCGAAACACTCTCGACGCACAGAAGTTCCTCTGCACGGCCCATCTGGTGCCTCCGTCCATGGCTGCGGCGTTGTGCACCTCGTGCGCCATGGTCAAGTCGGCCTCATTCGAGCGCAAAATGGCGGCTTCAAACCAGGTGTGTCCTCTGTACGTGCCTGAAAAGTCACAGCTTTAGCGTACGGGAATGACACTCGGGAATCTCACCTTCCAGCGACTGGTCGGTGCACCACCCTTGATCGTGACTAACCATCCTGAATGCCACACGCGCGACCTTCAGATAAATATCATCCGACTCGAATCGCTGGTGGTCAACAATGCCGGGAGTCTCCAAGTAACTCAGAGACCTGCTGCTGGCAGTGACTCTGATCTCCTCCGCTCGCAACACCTTGACCTCAGCCCAATATTCTGCATGGTGGAGGATGATGTAGACGAGTTCGGGGGGAAAGTGCTCGAGAAGGAAATCGCGGGTGGCGACAGCGTCTTGTACAGTTCGTTCCGGCGGTGCACTCGGTTGCCCGTTGTTGTGGGAGTCAGTAGGTGGATCGTTGTTGCAATCGTCGTGGGTGTGCTGGACAATGCTCTCTGGACGATGTGGGCCTAAGAATGGGTTCCCTCCGCCAGGGACATCATACGTTGAGGCTGCAGACATGATGGGAGGAAGGAAGAGAGCAGCGCAGCAGCGGAAGACTCCAGTCACTCGACTGCGCGGGTAGCGACTGCGAGGGTAGCGATGAGACTCTTGACTGTGAGGGTGCCAGTGGCACGTGTCTAAATTGCGTCGCGTCGCGTTCCCTCGCATCAGACAAATAAAGAGTTGATGTTCAATCGAAAATCAAGTAATGACGAGAAGTTATGGGCTAGCCTTGCGACATTTAGCAGGAAATAATATATAGGACGCGGTGAACCACCTACTGTGTAGGCGGTTCGGTATCTGTTTTGCAATGAGATAACCTCCATCGTTCGTACCTGTCAATGGGCCTTGGAATTTTCACTTCCGTCTCGGATTATATTCTCCTGAAAACTCTGGGCACAGATAAGCGAGTCTGAGAGCTGTAAGGGAGGTTTGGAAGAATGAAAGCTGGAGGCAAGGTGCGACAATGGACGTACGAGTGGTACAGTCTTGCCACCTTGCTTGGTACTATCGTGAGTAGCCCTGGCGCCGAGCCCACAGTGCGCATAACCTGCTCGTGGAGTGCTTCCTCGCCCTGGCTCCATGCCACAGACGCACCCTCGGTGGAAGCGCCGCTTACTGGGAGAGTTGTAGGTGCAGAGGGGAGATGCGGATGGGTGTTTACGCGTTTACGGAGTGTGGATTTCAGACTCGGTGCCGAAGACATCGAGGACGACGTAGGCAAGACGTAGGCGAGCGGGAGACAACCATGTTGTGGCTGTGCGTGATCCGTCAGTCCGATCACTCGGGTCAGGCGCTCTTTCCTTCCACCACAACGGCAAACTCCACATTTTTGTCGTCTGCTGGGAACTATACTGGGTTTGATCTCCAGACTTGGGGCAATTTAACGCGCAATCTGCGGTCGACCAGCAAACATTGTCCAGTCTGCGCTTGGCATTTTCAGACGGTTGTGCCTCGAAGATCCGGACGCGTTTAAGTCTTGAAGAAGCTGGTGACAGTGCGATCCGATTTCGAGCTCGCGTATGGCAAGTGCGATGCAATTCTTTTTATGTCGATTCCGGACAAGTCATACCTCGCCAACAACATCAGAATCATCTGGTACGTACGGGGATCTCGGATCCGCGGCAGACTAAGACACCAAAGCTCCGTGGCCCTCCGTGGCTCGATGGCCCGCCGAGCTCTGTGCAATCTCGTTGGTGATGATTGGGACTCTCGTTGTCGTGCTTGAATGACCTGGGCACCCCGAGCCTTTCTGGGTGTGCTTCTCTTCACCCGCATAACTCTCAGTCTCTCGTTGACAGACGCTACAAACATTAGAATCTCGTACCTCGCTCGTTTGTACATAACTCCCGACTTTGTCTCGACTCTGAGCCTCACTGCTAGACACTCTCATCGACACAATCTTCACCACGTACGCCCACGCCTGCGCTTATCATCGCCGCGTTCACCAGTGGCCAAGGCAAGCCGATGTGAACACGATCCAATCAAGTATCCAACGAGGCGGTGGCCCAGATGGTCGCTACACGCTAGGCGGCGGGCGGCATAACCTGTTGGCGAGCATGGCGTCTATTTTGGCTTCTTCTTGACCGTACGTATAATTTTATTCCATTCGGCGGTCACAGTTTCAAGAACGCACCGAAACGTGATCGGGAACAACTCGCAATATTCGTGAGCAAGACCTGCATAGTGTTGTGGAATGAACAAATTTATGATGTGGACCGAACAGATAGTAACGGGACCCACGAATTTTTCAAGTTGTTCAAAAACTTCTTTGACCGAACCAAATGTTCTAGGTCTGTGGCTATTTTGCTTAAATTGTTCGGCATATACTCCAATTTTGGATCGACATTACTGGCCTTGACCAGGTGGAACGTCGTCGTGTACTACTGGAAGAAGTGGAATATGTTCGTGCAACGAGCGGGAACGATGGGGATACACAGCGTTGAGAATGCGGTAGAAGCTCCGAAATCCTGCTATAAATGTGACGCCGAGAAGCGCTGCAAGCTGGTCCATCTCCAAGATGGATATTCCAGTAAGCGGGAAATAGTGCGTCTGCGGGAAAAACGCGAGAATATAGATTGCGCCCCAGTAGAAACACCACAGGGACAGCCACAGGATTCCCCCGAAAAAAGGCGCAAGGCCACCATCAGGAGCAGAGGAAGTGCTGCCAAGAACCCAAACACTGCCAGCCCGTAGCGGGCGGACAACAGCACGCGGAGCATGCTGCGCCGCCGAAGAAGGTTCACCATAGGTGCGACAACAACGACCACGCCACTCAGACCCGCGATAGATAACCAATAGTCGCGAGAGATGTAGAGCCAGTGGGGAATGTGGATTGCGCCGCCAAGCAATCCCGCCGGGTAGTCTATGGCGGTGAAAGGAATCTCCCGTTTCCCCATTTCAACGCCATTGTGGAAGCGACACCAGATAACGGGCACCGTGAGGGAAATGGCATCGTGTGCGCTGAGGGCGAAGAACGAGGCGGTGAGGGCCAGAAGCAAAGGGACCATGGCGGTTCCAGCCCTGCGGAGACCTGAAGACCTGCCAAGGAGGCTGGTGACCGCAGTGAAGACGAAAGATCCTGTGCCGACGATTACGCGCGCGACTTGAGAATAAGATCGATGGAAGCGGCAATGGTGTAGCCGCCGGCAGCAATGAGGTCGTAATCCTATTCAGCCGGGAGGTGGCCCTCCTCCATCACAAAGGTCACGGCCGTATGACCTTGAGTCATCCCGACCGTAATGAGCCAGGACCACCAAGCGCCTGGGCCGTAAAACCCGGAGATTGGTGTATTGTTTGTGATTCTGGAAAGCAATGTGCGCTGGGTAGCGGCGCTTTCCTCGATAGCGATTTTTGTTTCCCTGACCATAGCAACCAGTGTCGGGAGGGCAGTAGGCTTCGCGATAACTATTATGAGGAAGAGAAAGCAACACCAGCAGCATCCACCAAACTCGCGACGAGGCATGATAGCACGAGATTTTCGTCAGGGGTGGTGGGCAGGTAGGCAGGCAGTGAACTGCTGTGCTTTGGCTGTACTCATCTTGTACTCATCACGCCAGTCGCTGTCATGATCACGTTCGATATCTTTGGCGCCGACATCGATAGCGCCAACTTGCAATCGAGATCCAGACAAGATGCAGCGCGTTGAGCAAAGTCGCCGGTTTCCATCATGAAGGCAGAAAGCAAAGAGCACTCGGGAGTCCGGCCCGTTGATCCGTCGGCTAAGACATACACCAACATGTTGCGCCAGGTTTCATGTAAGAAGATGCAAGACTGAAGGTGAGGAAGAGCGGAAGGGGCGCAGAAATCTCAAGCGGAGGATTTGAGTAGAGGCGAACCCGTTGTTCAATTTTTCTTGTCCGACTTCAAGTTCCCATGTTCTGCGGCAATTCTTACTAGTTGCACAATGAAACGTTGGAGTCTGGGGGGATTTTTAAGTTTAACGCTAATCCAACGATTTCATCAGCCAAATACGGACTTTTTGAGAGAGAGACGGATTTAAAAAAACAGTTGTCTCGAGCGGTGGTAATGTTTCTGGGATTCATTCCGTCCTCTCCTCACGATCAGCGTCAGAAAAAGCGCGGCCCTCAACCCGGATGTCATATCCGTATCCCGTTCCGCTCGCACCCAAAACATCGCCAGGACCTTCGTAATGCATCCTAGAAATATCGTAGTTGCCTGCTCGCGGCAGAATCAACTCTCAAACTCTACAGATCTGAAACATGGGAAGAAATACCAATAAAACGCCACCCACTCTCCTCGACATGATACAGATTGCAGGTGTTCCCCGTGTACGCATCGCGATGTCCCGCGGCGTAGATGCTACGGCGGCCGAGCTCGTACGCCTCCGGTACGCTCAGATTCCAGTGGTATCCTTGGTCGAGGACGCCATACGCATGGGTGCTCCCCGAGCCGACGGAGAAGAGGTTGCCTTTGAGGCGGGAGCCGTCGGAGTCTACGTAGTAGATCGAAGGGCCCTGTTTCGTACCAATTATCATCATTGAGCTGAGCCTAAGCTACCTAGGAGAATGACGCACGGTTTTGTCCCATCCGCAGATCATGGTTCCCTGGAGCGAGAAAATAAGGAGTGAGTATCGCTGATATACCAATAGAGGGAAATAACTGACCATGCCAAGACCCATGCCTTTGTAACTGTACACGAGATTGCTGAGATACTTGCTGGCCGCCGCGACCGAGATACGCTCGCCGTTGCGCAGTTCGTGCAAACGGCAGTGCATCCCAAGGTAAGTCTCCCAGTATTGACAGTCGGCTGTGGAACCCCGAAATAATACTCGATATCAGACATCCCACAAGCGCTGAATGTACAGACCAGCGGTGCCTGCGAGAGTTCCAAGGAGGTAAGGATTTATCTCGATTACTTTTTTCACTGTCCCTGACGCTGCAGGAATACACGTCTGTTTTTGAAGTGCGGATGGAACAACCCACCGATATAGCTTCCCGCAGTCGCCCGTGAGTCAACCGCAACGATGACGCCGCCCTGGAAGCTAAACGCCAAAGTAGTGGTTCCGTGATTAATCTTGATTTTGCAGTTCGGATCCGCCGCGTCGTTCGTGTGCAAGCGTAAAAAGGCTGATGGCTAGAGGGTGTGGTGTCCACGATTGAGTGGGGTGAGATACAGCGCGACTGCGACGTGTACGCACGTCAGGAACTTCCGGAACTGCAAAGGTAGGGACCCCATGGCTCAAGTTGCCAAACCCCGCCTGCGAACCCCAGGTCGCGTCGCAGGAGGCGAGGTTCCCCTCGTCCGTGGTGAAGGCTTGGGCTCTGCGAAACTCGTTCTGAGCACTGGTGTGCGAGAATCTGGTCAAGAAGAAATACATGGTGGAAGAAAGGATGGGGGAGTCAAGGGGCGTTGGGTTATTATACGAAGGGACGCGTCATCTGGAGGCCGCGTCAGCTTAAGAACGGAAACGGAAGTGTAGATGTGGAATCAAAGTTGTCTGGGAGTTTATGATAGATCCGACGGGGGTAGATATATGTTTGAATACTGGTGGTTTTCGCGCGCCACTGAATGTTTGGTGAACAGAGGCAGAATTGAGTCCGGAAACAAAAAGACATTCCAGTCGAATCTCTGGGCCCAAACGTTTGCACCGCAATGGTTCTGAGAAATGTCGTTGTTCGAGAATGGGGTGACGCTTCGAGTGGATGTCGCGTATATACCACCGAGACGCTGGAGAAAATGCCCTGGCCATCGCAGCCTCAGTCAGGCGAAGAAGATTCGAGACACGGCGATTATCAGTGCACCCAACAAGAAGTTAGAACCCACCGCAGTTCATTCAAAATAGAAGCTGCGTAGGAGCGTCAACATCGGAGTTCTTGAAGGCTCATTGGTCGCGGAGTACCGACTCACGTCCTGGACGTTGTCCAGAAGGAAGAGGTCACACAGTGGTCACGCTCTAATCGACGAGCCGTTTGATCCCATCACCCAATGATGTGGTTCGGGGGGGGGGGGGATTTCGTAAGTGGATCCTCCCTCATGAAGGCACTGGTTTCTCAGAAGACGGAACGTCTCTGTATCTGCCTTATATGTTGAGATGCCAGCGAGTTTGGACGCTCTGTATCACAGATTCAACTGTGTCAGCGCGGGAATGGTTATATTTCACAACTTGGTCTGGGGCATAAAATAATGGGCCGCGATGTTGCCGTCGCGTGGCTATTCATGGTTACTTAACTCAGATAGATCGTAGAATATCGGAAACAAGTAAGTATGTTTTAGCAAAACAATGAAGGGTGCAGCCAACGGCAGCACTCGCCGCCGCTCGGGCATCTTCCGGGCCGGCCCAGGCCAGTAGATCCGATCACACGCAATTAATCACGTGTCAGTTGATCCGCTGCCTCATCCTACCGTCATCATCGAGACGAAATGAATCTCAATCTGCATCCAGTGCACGGCCATGGTCCAGCAGCTTGCGATGGATTCTCCCCCACCGAGCATTCATTCCGACGCTATGCCAGTACTTCGACTTTCCGCCGCCTTCCGCCGTCCGCGGACATCTGAGGATAGGGAAAGAAGCCCAAGAAACGAGCCATAAATCCTGGTTATGAACAGAAGATGCCTTGCCACCGGAGAGGCCACCTGTCGCTTTACATCTTTGGCTTCCAGAAACGCATTCGGCGGATTTGGTGAATCACGGTCTAAAAATTCACGATCATGCGCTGAGACAACACATGTCTTTGCAGCATCTGACCGTAACCACTCTGCGAGCTATCGTATAAGATGACGTTCTCAGTCCTCGCCATCGCCAAACCCAAGATGTGGTTCTTCCTACTCCCTTTCCTCGCATGGACCGCCCACGGCGCGCTAGCGTCTCCACTGGCCGGAAACTCCACCCTAGAAAGCCGCGCTCCAACTGGCTCCAAAACAGTGATCATACAAATGTTTGAATGGACCTGGTGCGTGCGGCTTCGTCACATATTCTCGGTGTCTGGATTATCGTTGCAGGGATAGCATAGCAGCCGAATGCACAAACTTCATCGGTCCCGCTGGGTACGGATTCGTGCAAGGTAAAGCTGTCAATTCCGGCCATTTTCCACCTACACTCTAGCCTGACGCTGCATCGCACGAACTCTTCAGTGAGCCCGCCGCAGGAACACATCCAGGGTTCGCAATGGTGGACGGACTACCAACCCGTCTCGTACATCTTGACCTCGAAGCGGGGAAAGCAAGCCCAGTTCCAAAAGTACGGTGTGCGATCCCGCCTCGCTCACTTCGTTGATTATCATTGATCAACAACAGCATGATTAACGCCTGCCATGCCGCGGGCGTGAAGGTGATCTCAGGTAGGTGGGCTCGCGCGTGCGCGAAAACCAGGCCAGCTGACCGACGTCCCTGCGCAGACACAATCTGGAACCACATGACCGGCAGCGCATCGGGGACAGGCGTCGCCGGGTCGTCGTACACCATGTTTAACTACCCGGGGATTTATCAGATGTCGGTACGCATTCTTTCTTTTCATCTTCTATGGCAATGCTGGGTCTCTTATTTATCCATGCATCAGGACTTCCACTTCTGCGGCCTTGAACCAAATAATGTCATCGTTAATTACGACAACCGCGTCGAAGTCCAGACATGTGAGCTCGAGGGCCTAGCTGAGTGCGTTTCATCTCTTTCTTTTTGATAGTAAGCCGTCCGTAAAAACGGACAGAATGGGAAAACCACGCCTCCCGCTGTGTTTCATCTTGGACAGGAATTCCGCGAAACTAACTAATTGTGCTTCGTACATAGCCTCGCAACGGACACAGACGACACCGTGCGCGCGACGCTTGCGGCATACGGCAATCACCTCATCTCGCTGGGCGTCGACGGTTTCCGCCTCGATTCTGCGAAACGTCCGTGTGATCCCGATTGAATATCAACAAATTCCCTAAACAAACACAGATATGGCCGCGACGGATATTGCCAACATCCTCAGCCGTCTCACAGCAAAACCGTACATCACCCAAGAAGTTATCTGGGGTGCCGGGGAGCCGATCCAGCCGTCGGAGTACGTCGGGAATGGTGAGATTGACTACACTCGTAGTGAAACTGCTAATGGGATGCCACAAGGCGATGTTCAAGAGTACGTGTGGTCGAGGACGAATCGAGTGTGCTGATGTTGGTTTTTGCTCTAGATTTAGATACACTACTGCGCTGCAGACTGCATTTTCGGGAGGTGGGATCTCAAGCCTGGAGAACTTGGATAGCATGGGTGTGTTCAACATGTCGCCTTCCAGACCAATGTCTGAGACTTACCATCCTTCCAGGCTGGGTTTCCGGTTCGCAAGCCAATGTCTTCGTCGCGAATCACGACACCGAGCGGGTTGGTTTCCGCTTTTCCCACTTTAATCCCACCTGATGAGTATCCTGCACCAGAGCGGCAATTCTCTCAATATCAACTCCCCAAGCAACACGTACATCACCGCCACGATCTTTTCGCTCGCGCATTCCTACGGGACCCCCACGATTCTGTCGTCGTATTCGTATAGCACAACGGACGACGGGCCACCGAACGGCGGCGCCGGAACGTGCTCTGCGACCGGCGGCGCGGATGGGTGGTACTGCCAACACCGGTTCATTGCGATCACGGGCATGGTGGGTTTCCGCAACCAGGTAGGATCCGCAGCGATTACGAATTGGGTGTCGCCGCAGTCTGAGCAAATCGCATTCGGGCGAGGTAAGTATCGTATCGTATCTATCATGCGCATTTCGTTGTTCTTTCGTCGTGATCTGTGTATCAAAAAAGACTGATTGGCGTATACAGGCTCTGCGGGCTTTGTGGCGATCAACAACGCCGACTCGGCGTGGACGACGTCTTTCACGACGTCTCTCCCGAACAACGCGTACTGCGACGTGATTAGTGGGACGAGCTCGGGAGGTGTCTGTACTGGTGCCGGGTAGGTTTCCCTGGGTTTATTCTGGTCCGTTGAGCGATCTAACGGCGATGGATGGCGTAGATTCACTGTCTCCGGCGGCACATTTACTGCTACGGTCCCTGCGCGCAGCGCCATTGCAATCCATACGGGCCAGCTGGGTACTGGGAGCGGGGGTGGGACGACCGGTACTGTCGCGGTTAGCTGGTCCGAGGACGCAACGACGACATTCGGGGAGGTGAGTTTACCTTTTGTTCACAATATGTAGCATAAAAGCTGATACGTACGCGCTATGGTAGAACATATATCTCGTCGGGAGCATCTCGCAGCTGGGTACATGGAACCCAGCCGCATCGGTAACGAAATGCCGGTGATTCGGCAGAGCAATGCTGATGGTTTGCATTTGCATGCAGCTCCTTTTGTCGGCGGCGACGTATCCTATCTGGACGATCACCGTTGACCTCCCGCCCAATACGAGTTTCCAGTATAAGTTCATCCGCAAGGAAACTGATGGAAGCGTACGTCTATTTATTTTGCATTCTGTCCATGCATGGTGTCGTTCCTTTCGTTCGGCGAGCTGACACGACTCCGTCAGATTGTTTGGGAATCGGATCCGAACAGGAGCGCCACGACGAATGGTTCGGGATCACAGAGTATCTCGACGACGTGGAGATGACACTCATTCCATTTAAACGGCACGAAACTGGGACCGAGCGAAAAAGAACGGAATGTATTGATGAATTGTATGTATGTGTATAAGTATCGACGGAACTATTCTTCGGAAATATTCTTGGGTCTCCTTTTCCTTGATCAGGAACCAGCCTCAGAATGTGAATATCACATAAGAGCAGGGACAAGCGATGGGGAGTCTCGATTTAATCCGGCCAAAACCGGCAGTGCTACTATTCTACTTTATCTAGGCCGTGTAGATACCAGGGCAAAACAAGCTGCACTGTACCATCCTATGTCAGTGACCTCCAACTATGATCGAGGCAGTTCATAGTCACTAGTGCGCTGAACCGGAACATTGAAGAGGGTCATCTGTGGTCCTTCAAGTTGCGAAGTAATCCACAACGTTAACGCAAGTTGAATTCTGAACGGTAGACATAGAACATGTATCAAGCTATGACAAGCGACGCACACAACCAAGTGATAGTGCAACCAGGTGAAACCAAGGAAAAGGTAAATCATTCAGGAGGGAGGGCTATGAAAAGGTCAGATCAAGTTGGATCTGCAACACCGTGTTCAAGACAGCTTACACAGCGGGGACAGAAGTTTGGGGGCCAGGATCCGCCGTAAGGGTAGGGAATGGCGCGGTTGCACACTGGGATTGGGATGAAATGAGAGTAAGGTCGAACTTTACAACATAGCACCCACAGCTTGCTCGATATCGGCCATAGATTTCCCAGCCGGGAGATGGGCCTTGCCAGTAACGGGTCTGGGGATAGGAATGACGTCCGAGCAGTCAACCATATTGGCTCTGTTCTGCCCGATGATGGCCAGCTTCGCCATCGCAGCCCGGAATTCGGTCTGCAGTTTCGCCTGGTTATCTGAGGATGAACGGTTAACTACGGATACCTGGATGGTGACGAAACCAACGACTTACTAACGAAAGACTGCCAGATGCAGGAGGTACGGTCGTCTGAAAGGGAATCAAGAAACGAATGAAGAGGAGAACTAAAACCACAGACCGCGGGCCAGCTGCGGAAAAGCGTGTATTAATTCAACTTTATTCCAGGGAAAAACGACAACATACAGTGGCATCTGTGTTGAGACGAATTATACCCTCGAGTGGTGATTCGACTTGACCAGGGTTGCTGCCGTCGCTAATGTGAACAAATGGCGATCAGTTTCTGCTCAGTAAGATCAGAATAAAACAAACCCAGGGAAAAGAACTCCGCGGAGCTGCATTTCGATGAAAAGCCTGAAGC
This sequence comes from Mycena haematopus, assembly GCA_029281435.1. Lineage (NCBI taxonomy): Eukaryota > Fungi > Basidiomycota > Agaricomycetes > Agaricales > Mycenaceae > Mycena > Mycena haematopus. Next base: position 61,824 of record JARJCV010000259.1, read on the forward strand.
AATCTCAGTGGAGAAAATTCCTAATGACCGCTGACGACGAACTGAGTGTCGAAAACTCCTGGCGTCGAGTCGAAGGGTGTCCTGGATGTTAGATGAACATTCAGGTGTCCAACATAGAGAACGAGAAATTTACCCAGGGATCTGGAAACCGTTTAGGAAAAATGAAGTATTGAAAGACATTTAATCGCACCGTTGGGTCTACATGGTCAAGCGGCCGCGATGGTGTGGCTTTGTATGCTTCATGAGAGGGACGGTTGAGACAAAGAAGAACATACGAGGCGAGCAATGCCACGACCTGAAAAGAGTTGAAGTGGGAAACAGGCTGATACGGGGACAACTGACCTCTGCGGGGGAAAAGCCAACCTAGCAGCGGATGAGAATAGAGTCCATGTGTGGATTGGTAGAAAGCTCACCTCAGCGAAACGCGCTAAAACGGAGGTGATCGTATCTGTGATGGAATAAATTGAACGTTCTTAGGCTCGTGAATTCGACCTACCGAAGGGCTCTGGGACCAAGCCAATGGGAGACGGGGCCTTCGCAACCGGGCGTCCAAGCAGGAACTCGAGACGTGGGGCGCCAGGACAGTTGCTGACACCGACAGCGCCTGCAAATTGGATGCTGTTGAAGAAAATCGTATGAAATCGGGGACCGGAATCATATTTCGGACGCACAAGTCCCCGGGGGTGATATTGTGACGGGCAATGAGCGGTACTTGCGCATCGATGATGTCGTCAATGCCGTTGTTCGCGGGGAAAGTCGTTTCCTGCCAGAAGGGTTAGACTCCAGATTTGAATGGAGTCACATGCGCCTACGGGGTCGTCGAACGTTATTATCGAGCCATCAGCTCCGCCTCCTCTGTAAAAAAGGTGAGCACACGCGAGCTGTACGTCTGACACAATAGACAAAACCCTGTAATAAATCTAACGTTAGTATCACAAAATAGAACGGTCAAATAAGGGCCGACCTTTGGTAGGAGAGAATCCTATAGCGTCATGGAAGGTGAGGCGGAGGGACTCGTGGACCTACATGTAACATGATGCGTCAGCGCCGCTGGTACTTGGTAGTGCTCAGAAACACCAACCTCCTCGCCGCATTCACCTCCATCGAACAGGTTTTCTTGGAGATCGGCGAGAATGGGGAAGAGCACACAGCAGGCCGCGTTGGCGGTCGTCTGACCGGTAGCACAAGTCACCCGCTTGGTGAGCGCAGCTGGTATATATGTTGAGTTTCAATGCACGAGAACAAGAGACAAGTAACGTGCCGCTTGCGAGACGGCCAACGGCCAGAACCACGAGAGTGGTGAACAGGGTTTTCATGGCCATCGCGCTGACTGAGGAGGGTAAAGGGCTGAACCTGAATAGCTCGCTGAGTTAGGAGACCGCTTTGCGACTCTCTTTATACCTTTCGTCACCTCGAAATGCTAAACCGGCCGCGGGCTAACGAACCAATAGGGATCGAATCAGAGAGGGGGCCATTCCCGGCACCGGTAAATCCCAAGAGCGCTGTAGTTACCGTATGCATTGATGTTTTTGTGTGAACGAGAGGAGACCGAACCCCGGTACCGATCTTTGCGGTAAAACAAATATATCTTTCAACATGGGAAGAAGGGCGAAAGCACTAAAATTGTTGGTGTGACAGAACCGAATTCCAGCGTTTAGGTGAATGAGCCAGGAAAAGCGAGGTTCTTGGTTATAGCCCTTGAATATGAAGCAGCGGTTGAACGCGACGATCTATCACTATTCCTGTTCCTTGGGACTTCGGAAACGACGGGAGACGCATAATCGGTGGGCTTAAACATGATGTAATTGGCAGTTCCATTGGAAAGGGTCATTTTTCTTTGGGGCCGGAGTCGGGTATGATTTGTGCTGGGAGAATAGTTGGTTGAGAGGGACACGCAGCAGGAAGCGCGAAAAGCAGCCTGCGAACATTTGCAACGAAGGTCAACGGGCCAAGGCTCGGTCAAGGCTTGGCCAGCCTTACTGTGCGAACGCCAAGCGGTTCGCCGCTTCGCAGATCTCTTCCAAATGTGTTGCGCATGTGTATTGCCCGGAAGCCATAGCGAAGATAACCGCCGAGCATGAAGATGAGAGCCCGTGGTAGCTCGCAGCCTGACTTTCGAGAGGATCTCGCCTAGTAATGCAAACGGAGAGTAGCGCTATTGCGGTGGCCGGGTAGTGCGCGTAGTGGAGCCGATGAAAGTCTTGGAATGTAATAGGCGATCATACACCTGAGGCGGTTCAGTGAATTTAATGGGGAGGCCAGAAAACGGGCAGCCCGAGGATCTGGCGTCGTCTTATTTGCCTACTGTCCTGGTTGAAGTTCAGTCACTGTCTCGTAGTGCGTGTTTGAAGAAAATCGATCATCCCTTCCAATCCGACAAGACAAGGCACGGCGTCGATGCAGGGTGGATATGCCTCATCGCAAACAGTTTGTGATGTTGCTATTGAACAGCGAGAAGAAAAACCCGTGAACTTCATTCGCTGCCGACTAGATTTCTCGGACGAGGGCCAGAGTGCGAAAGCCAAGCGGTTCGCCTAGCTCCAAGGCGTTGTCGCGTGAAAGTAGTAGTGGGACGGCTCCACGCAGGTATGTACTCCCGAGTGTCTGTTGTTTTGTGGCTTGTTCCGTAGTAGCGGCAGCGACGACACAGGAACGCTCAGTCTTCTGGGCCGTACACGCGATAGCAATATTAGTCCTCAACAAAGTCCCTGAGCTGTATCGCAGCCGGACTGCCAAGGAGAATATCTCATGACTCCAATCATGGCACTGAGATTATCAACGCCTTGCCGCGTTAAGCCAAGTTGATTGAAGCCCAATGCCAAGAGTCTTGTCGTACGTCGTTGACAAACACATTGATTTGAGTAATGTATAGCCCAAGAAGAGCCAGATGG